>JAOPHQ010000298.1:0-304640 GCA_030340625.1 Merluccius polli | reverse complement strand
AGAGACAGAGACATTGTAACGAATGGCAGATATTGACATTGAGGCAGTAAGGGAAAGAAATGTAGGAAATTTTAGATAGGTGGACAGGTTTGTGTGTGTATGTGTGTGTGTTGTGTGTGTGTGTGTGTGTGTGTGTGTGTGTGTGTGGTGTGTGTGTGTGTGTTTGCGTGTGCATGTGTGCACATGCTCAAATGTTGCTCAGCAAACACGTCAGATGGGATTTTTTGACAAGGTCTGTAGAGAAGTATTCAGGAGGGAAGCGCTGCCTTTGATTTTTGTTTCAAGGGAAGCACACAAGGTTTTAAAGAATCAACCTTTCATAAATTAGGTCCTGGCAACTTGGTTGTAGATGTTTACTTATGTCTTACATTTCATAGTCCTCTGTATTTCCAGAGACTGGTGGGAACAAACTATTGATGCAGGAAAAACAAAAGCAGAACAAAAAGACTGTGTGGCATTTGAAGCCTTTTATACTACAGTATTGCTCTTTTTTACCCACAACCTTGAGTCAATGTATTTGCACACAACACTGTACCTTGGATTGCATCTGCCAGTGTTTGTTTAGAAAACAAGAGTGAATATGAAAGTGAATATTGTTGTAAATGAGTTGCAATGTGTGTTGTCAATTGCTAGAATTAATGGCACAGGAATTTGATGTTTTTGAAAGTTTTTGAATGATTCTGTTTTTACTTATCAATGTACTTCAATCAATGGAAGGACCATTTCATAAGGTCCTTCCATCTTCCTTATTGCACCCTTTGTACAGAGATGGATTGCAAAGTTTAGATGACTAAATACTGAGAGTTAAAGTGAAACTTAACTTTGTATTTGTATACATTTGTATACCTTTTTTGTTTTTTGGCTGGACCGGCAGGACAGCCCTATATCCGGGCACTCTGTCACTGAGTCACTGAGTGACTGAGTGAGTGATAGAGTTACACCATTGGCCGGAGTGAGTGATGACGTGGTTGTTGTTGTCAAACGGTCCAGCCACATACCAGGTTTTGAAGTCTAGTTTTAAATAGTGGCCATACTGGCTATGATGATACGTGTGAGCTAACAGTGTCACTGGGTAAGACGGGTGACACGGCGGGTGTCTTTGCTGATGGCGACAGACAAATAGACAAACAGACAGCACTCCAAAGCAAAGATTAGCTTTGACATTTCGCTTTCACTGGCACTTCAAAGACAGAACCTTTCCCCAGCAACCAGAACCACCCTCCCACCACAACCAACAACCACCCTGCAGATCAGTTGAGCACCCTCGACTCATCCGTTATCTCCACCGCCATGCCACTCCTCTGCAGCTTGTCATGCCTTGATCTCAGGGACCACCGTGTCACTGTTTACCTCCGCGTGGAGCCAGGGATTTTCAAGTGAATGGGGACTCGTATCCCTACAAGGCCTTGTGGTTTTTACGTTTTTACAAAGCGGAGCATAGCATAAAGCATAGTTATTACTGTGGCATGGTCCAACTATCTTGTGATCCTGATACAAGTGCCTTTTTAAAAGTGCCGGTGAGGATACGAGTGTGTGTGCGCGTGTGTGTGTGTGAAAGAGTAAAACTGAGGAAAAGTGAGAAGTGTGAGAGAGGGAGGCATAGATTGGCAGAGAGAGAGAGAGAGAGAGGTGGGAGTAGCAGGAGCAGGGCGAGAGAGAGGAGAGAGGGGGGGAGGAGAGAGAGAGAGAGAGAGAGAAAGAGAGAGAAAGAGAGAGATGGGAGTAGCAGTAACAGAGGAAGAGAGCGAGAGAACAGCCTATGAACACAAGGCAGCGGCTTGTCTGTCTGATCTCTGTTCCTCCTCAAGCCCCCCTCCTCCCTCACAGGGGGCTGCACCTCCTCTCCTGGAGCCGCGCTGCAGCTGCTCACTCAGTGAAGAGAGTGTGAGAGAGAGAGAGAGAGAGAGAGAGAGAGAGAGAGAGAGAGAGAGAGAGAGTCTGCCCAGACTCACTGCTCAGGCTGTGTAGCCCGTACGGCTACACCTCCACCACTACCATCACCACCCTCCTCCACACCACCAGGCTCTGCTCTGCAGCATGGGGCGCGCCGTGCTCCGGTGTGCTGGCGACGGCACCGCCAGGTGGTTCAGGGAGGACGCCCCGCCACGCGCTGGACCTGAGACCTTCCCGGCCGTCTGTGGCATCACCTCCAGCAAGGTAGGGTGACTCTCTCTCTCTCTCCTCTCTCTCTCTCTTCTCTCTCTCTCTCTCTCTCTCTCTCTCTCTCTCTCTATCAAATCATATTGAAGCAAATCTCCACCCAGGTCTCTCATCTCATCCTCTGCCTCACTTTTTAGTCCCTTATTCTGAGCTCCTATCATTTGAATATACAGAGTGAGTCAAGTCAGACTCACTCTACTATTTTTTTGTGTTATTATTGTTTCCATGGAGAATAAAGCAAATGAAAACAAAGCAAATGTGGATGAGTTTGAGGGGATTTGACAGCTACTGTAAATATACAGAGCATGCTGATTCTGGCAAGTTTTTTGTTTTTTTTTAATGAATATTATTGCATTGTTTGTTTCCCTAAGTGTGGTGCTTGTCTCAGACTGAAGGAGTCTGAGAGTCAGTTTAGTTTACTTATGTTTTATCATGTGCTATTGATCCATCCGCCAGCATTATTATGAATGGAAACTCGGCTCTCGTTTATCCAAACAGTATTTAAACATTGCTGGATGAATGCTGTCACGTGGCTCTTACAAGCAGGACTGTATGCTACGCTGTGTGCTATGCAGTTGGATGTGAATGTGGACCGACTATAAGACGCTGTATTTTGCGTTCACGTTTAATTGGGGTTAATTGATTTCCGACGACGTGCATCACGTGAAGCGGACCTCCCTCGCTGTACACAGCGGACATCGCGAGCGGCACCTCGCAACGACCGCCTCCATTTTGGAAGCATACGAACATCGGAATATTAGTCATTTTGTTGTTGTTTTTTTGGTCATTGCTCACTCATGAATCGTGACATGAGTTGGGAGACATTGTTGCGTTTGAAACCGCCACAGCGTTTGTCATGCAAGACGCGGCAAAACAAAGTTTTCATTAGCCTACATTACGGTATAGCTACGATGATTTAGGACTACAACTTTCCTGAGTTATCTCAATATGATGAAACAAGTGAAGCCCGGCTGTAGTAAACTGGCCCCGCCCCCCCAGTGTGTGACCTGCCTGTGACTGAGCAATGCATCTCTATGCAAAACACGTGGACAGCTCTCGGTCACCAACACGTAGTGTGTGTGTGTGTGTGTGTGTGTTGGAGGCATAATCAAATGACTTCCAATTATAGACTCCGTCGCCACTCTGAAATCTGATCTCTCTTTCTCCATCTCTCTGTCTCTCTCTCTCTCTGTGTTCAAATACTGCCTGGCGGACCGGCTGGTCAGTGTTAAATTTAACCCAGTAGCCCTGTGGCCCAACATTATTATGGACATATTCCGGGAGTAGGCAGCTACTTCAAAGCCTGGGCGGGTGATGGATAATTGATTTTTCTAATTGATTGACATTTTAGGAGTAATAACTGCATTCAAGTCGATCGAATGGCTTGGTTCAGATATTCCCTTGTGGTTAGTTGGAGGAGTTGTTAATATTCGACACGGAGGCTGTTGGCAAAACAACAGTAATTGAGCCACTCTGGGACGTGGCCTAGTATGGGAGAGAGGCTTTACACGTTACATAAGAGGCTGGAGCACATGCTTACCAGAAGTTTCATGTTAGAAGTTGGTATACAATTAGAAAATAAGAAATGTGTGTGTGGGTCTGTGCGTGTGTGTGCACATGAACGTGTGTACATCTCTCGGAAGCAGAGTGCCTTGAGTGTGTGTGTGTGTGTGTGTGTGAATGCGTGCTATACCTTTTATAATATAAAGGTTCCATTGCCCACTTAATGCAGATGGCACAGGGTTGTTTGACAGTCTGGAGGTATTAGTGTTAGCCCAGAGGCAGATGCACGCACACACACATACACACACACCATGCACAATGGGACGTACAATGCTAATGATGCTTAATGATGCGTCTTCCCAGGGATATGCGGCAGTGGAAGAACACCCCTGCCCATTAAACTAGCAAGGTGAAGCAGGAAAGGTTAACATTTGCAATTCAGCATTTAGTCTCATGACATTGCTGTTTGGTTTTTTGCTTTACATCTTGCATTTGTTTCCACAAGCACGCACTCGCACACGTGTGCTTTGGCGGTAATTTTCCCTTTTCATGGTTTAATGGTGATTGATGATCCTTACTTGTCATTTATGATCAGCATGTTAAAGCGTGGAGTAGCAGAGAAGTCCTAATTATCAAACCTGTCGATCAAACTGACTCCACTGCTATGACTTACTATTTTAGTAATCGTGGAGAAAGCTGGTGTGTATGTGTGTGTGTGTTTGTGTGTGTGTGTTTATATGTGTGTATGTATGTGTGCCTGTAAGTGTGTGCATGCATGTGTGCGTGCGCATGTGTGTGTGTGTGTGTGCAACTCTCGGAAGGATAGTGCCTTGAGTGCGTTGTTGCCGAGGATGCAGTTTGAAAGTAATTCCTCTGTGTATCACGTATAATACTCCAGCACTGCCGGATAGCAACAGTACGGCTGGTTGTTTTAATACATTTACAGGTGGAACTGGCACACTAGCTCCCCAGCGCCGGCACAGGCTCCTTGGCTGACGATTCAAGTTGTAACAATATGGAGATCTGTGGTGGAGAATGACTGCTTCCTAACTGCTAGGAGGCTTCTTCCTGTAACCTTGATAACTACTCAGGAACCCTCCTTACCTTATCTCTTATCTTTATTTGTGAAAAGGTTGCATATATTGAGACCACCTATAAAGGTATAGCGTCATGTGACTTAACATATTTAAAGTGCCCCAAAGTGGGGAATTTTGATGAAAAAAAAAGTGTACCTGTACACCAAGGCAGAAGCAAAATAGTGACACGCAAAGTCCATCAGTAAGAGAAGGAAAAAAGAGAAGGAACAAGAGACAAACAGCCTCATGAGATATCTTACGGGACATATACTTATCAAGGAACCATCTGTTGTTGTTTGCTGATCAAGGAACACAACTTGGATGTTCCGAGAAAGGGTCATGAATTGTCGCGTTACACATACCCCAGCGATAAGAATAACAAAATGACAAGAAGAACAAAAACAAAGACATGGAGAACAAATATAGAGTTTTCTGACAACAGATTTGACAAAGCGATATCTGAAACATATCACGGATATCCCTCTCGCGCCTAAACCCGTTTACAGTGATTTGGAGCAACCCCGTTACAGGTATTGCGTCGTGAGATGAGAACATGGGAACGAGGTTAGATGTTTCCTATGCTCCCTACTACTGAATTGTCCCATCATTGTGTTGGCGATCTCTATCAGCATTGGCAAATGGCCAATGCTGATAGAGATCAAAATAAGGGTTTCTGTGTCCATCGCTGCAGCACACCAGTGGAAAATAGGGGCATATAGTGCCTTAACCTGTTTCTGTTTCCAATTTAAAATACACACTAAATTGTGACATGTTTACTAAGACAGCGTAAGCCTGATTCCACCAGGAGAATAAAAACATATCCATACAAATGTATTGAAATGTGCAATTAATCAATAAGACATAAAAATGTACTTGAGCCCGTTGATCTGCGCTATGCTGAAGCTAAAAAATATAACATATGAATAGTCACAAAATCTGCTGCGGGCTTCGTTATAATTTCATACCGTCATAATAATCTTTATATGCTCTTATCAATGACTGGATGAAGACATGGCAGAATGATGAGAACGGAATGATAACTCACTCTGATGGCTGAAAGCCCAGATTTTATCCCTTGCCAGTGGTTTATGACTAACCAGAGGTTCATGTGTTCAGTCCAAAGCGATAAAACAAAAGAATATTAAAAAAGCTTGGCCCGAGCCACCTATCAGCGACCTTTGACAACTCCTCTAACTGTCCTTCTTCTCCCAACTCCTTCTCTCTCACTCTCGGGTCAACCGCCAGCAACATTAATATCCCAAAGTGTTCCCCGGTAACAACATCAGAAGCAGACAAAACCCCTCCTGCGGGGGGAAGGAAAAGCTTCATGCTGGAGTGGATTTAATCCCTATTATAATGATACGTCTCTGCCCAGAGTAACAGCATTACAGCATTACGTTATGTATGTTATGGACTAGATCGACTTTTTTAACACATTCAGGCTTAAGGCACATGTACCAACGGGACTCATGTTTTTCAGAAACTTTACGTTCTTACAGAGTCAGAATCAGTGTCTGAATTGTGTCTTTGTGCCTAGCGGGAAGGAGTCTCATCCTGTTTAAATTAAATGTAACATTTTTATGGAAATGATATTCTTTCAGGCATTACTTTTGTCCGAGCAGGCCTAAATTAAATGTATTGTAACAGGCATGGACTTTAATTTGGGGATTTATGTTTGCTAGGCCATGAATCTGTACTCAAGTCACAGGCCCATTACAAGTCACAGGATTTTCCTTGAAGATGATCTGCCATTAAGCAGTTTTCCCAGCGTGACACTGGAGATTGGAGATAAGACATTGACTGTGTCCGAAATATATAGTGAGTTTGCCATTTTGTAGTGCTGTCTACATAGACCTCCCTAGATAGTGAGTAGGAGTAGTGAGCTCTATATTAGTCATTACATAGACCTCCCTAGATAGTGAGTAGGGAGTAGTGAGCTCTATATAGTCCTCTACATAGACCTCCCTAGATAGAGAGTAGGGAGTAGTGAGCTCTATATAGTCCTTACATAGAGCTTCCTAGATGTGAGTAGGGAGTAGTGAGCTCTATATAGTCCTCTACATAGACCTCCCTAGATAGTGAGTTGGGAGAGTAGTGAGCTCTATATAGTCCTCTATATAGAACTCCCTAGATAGTGAGTAGGGAGTAGTGAGCTCTATATAGTCATCTACATAGACCTCCCTAGATAGTGAGTAGGGAGTAGTGAGCTCTATATAGTCCTCTACATAGACCTCCCTAGATAGTGAGTAGGGAGTAGTGAGCTCTATATAGTCCTCTACATAGACCTCCCTAGATAGTGAGTAGGGAGTAGTGAGCTCTATATAGTCCTCTACATAGACCTCCCTAGATAGTGAGTAGGGAGTAGTGAGCTCTATATAGTCCTCTACATAGACCTCCCTAGATAGTGAGTAGGGAGTAGTGAGCTCTATATAGTCCTCTACATAGACCTCCCTTAGTGAGTAGTAGTAGTAGCAGTAGTGTAGTAGTGAGTAGTCCTTACATAGACCTCCCTAGATAGTGAGTAGGGAGTAGTGAGCTCTATATAGTCCTCTACATAGAGCTCCCTAGATAGTGAGTAGGGAGTAGTGAGCTCTATATAGTCCTCTACATAGACCTCCCTAGATAGTGAGTTGGGAGTAGTGAGCTCTATATAGTCCTCTATATAGAACTCCCTAGATAGTGAGTAGGGAGTAGTGAGCTCTATATAGTCCTCTACATAGACCTCCCTAGATAGTGAGTAGGGAGTAGTGAGCTCTATATAGTCCTCTACATAGACCTCCCTAGATAGTGAGTAGGGAGTAGTGAGCTCTATATAGTCCTCTACATAGACCTCCCTAGATAGTGAGTAGGGAGTAGTGAGCTCTATATAGTCCTCTACATAGACCTCCCTAGATAGTGAGTAGGGAGTAGTGAGCTCTATATAGTCCTCTACATAGACCTCCCTAGATAGTGAGTAGGCAGTAGTGAGCTCTAGTCCTCTACATAGACCTCCCTAGATAGTGAGTAGGGAGTAGTGAGCTCTATATAGTCCTCTACATAGAGCTCCCTAGATGTGAGTAGGGAGTAGTGAGCTCTATATAGTCCTCTACATAGACCTCCCTAGATAGTGAGTAGGGAGTAGTGAGCTCTACATAGTCCTCTACATAGAACTCCCTAGATAGTGAGTAGGGAGTAGTGAGCTCTATATAGTCCTCTACATAGACCTCCCTAGATAGTGAGTAGGGAGTAGTGAGCTCTATATAGTCCTCTACATAGACCTCCCTAGATAGTGAGTAGGGAGTAGTGAGCTCTATATAGTCCTCTACATAGACCTCCATAGATAGTGAGTAGGGAGTAGTGAGCTCTATATAGTCCTCTACATAGAGTCCCTAGATGTGAGTAGGGAGTAGTGATCTCTATATAGTCCTCTACATAAACCTCCCTAGATAGTGAGTAGGGAGTAATGAGCTCTATATAGTCCTCTACATAGAGCTCCCTAGATGTGAGTAGGGAGTAGTGAGCTCTATAAGTCCTCTACATAGAACTCCCTAGATAGTGAGTAGGGAGTAGTGAGCTCTATATAGTCCTCTACATATAACTCCCTAGATGTGAGTAGGGAGTAGTGAGCTCTATATAGTCCTCTACATAGAACTCCCTAGATAGTGAGTAGGGAGTAGTGAGCTCTATTAGTCCTCTACATAGAATCCCTAGATGTGAGTAGGGAGTAGTGAGCTCTATATAGTCCTCTACATAGACCTCCCTAGATAGTGAGTAGGGAGTAGTGAGCTCTATATAGTCCTCTACATAGACCTCCCTAGATAGTGAGTAGGGAGTAGTGAGCTCTATATAGTCCTCTACATAGACCTCCCTAGATAGTGAGTAGGGAGTAGTGAGCTCTATATAGTCCTCTACATAGACCTCCCTAGATAGTGAGTAGGGAGTAGTGAGCTCTATATAGTCCTCTACATAGAGCTCCCTAGATGTGAGTAGGGAGTAGTGAGCTCTATATAGTCCTCTACATAGACCTCCCTAGATAGTGAGTAGTGAGCTCTATATAGTCCTCTACATAGAACTCCCTAGATAGTGAGTAGGGAGTAGTGAGCTCTATATAGTCCTCTACATAGACCTCCCTAGATAGTGAGTAGGGAGTAGTGAGCTCTATATAGTCCTCTACATAGACCTCCCTAGATAGTGAGTAGGGAGTAGTGAGCTCTATATAGTCCTCTACATAGAGCTCCCTAGATGTGAGTATGGAGTAGTGATCTCTATATAGTCCTCTACATAAACCTCCCTAGATAGTGAGTAGGGAGTAATGAGCTCTATATAGTCCTCTACATAGAGCTCCCTAGATGTGAGTAGGGAGTAGTGAGCTCTATATAGTCCTCTACATAGAACTCCCTAGATAGTGAGTAGGGAGTAGTGAGCTCTATATAGTCCTCTACATAGAACTCCCTAGATAGTGAGTAGGGAGTAGTGAGCTCTATATAGTCCTCTACATAGAACTCCCTAGATGTCAGTAGGGAGTAGGGAATGTGTGAATGATTTTGGACACAGCCTGTGCTTTCTTCCAACATGTGTCCTAGTTGATGTACTTTGTACGTGGATAACGTTGAGTCTATATTCTGGAAGTGAACCCATCTTTCAATATTAGCTGCTGCTTAACTCCAAGCGGCGTGTATGTCCAGGCACACGCCGCCATATTCTAGGATAGGATAAGATAGGATAACACTGATCCCCCAGGGGGGACATTTGTGGAATGCCTGCACTGATGGCACCGACAGCATCTTCAAATACCAAGATTAAGATACGCATTGGAGTCTGAGTGCCTCAGGTTCTCCTACTTTCTACTGCAGGTTAACGCACCCTACGCAATCCGGATCGCAGATGTGAGCCATGAGTCAAGTCGGCTGATAGCTTTAAACGAGTTGACAGTCGCCATTGTGTGTATCTGTATCCTGCCCGTTTCAGCTTTCCACCTCACGCCCCCTCATGACATGAATCCAATCTTCTAAGCTTCTGTGATGTGTGTGTGTGTGTGTGTATGTGTGTATGTTTTTTCTGTGTGGGTGACTTTCGCATATGTAAATACCACCTATGTACAATATACCCTTCACAGCAGAAACTGAAGATGTTGAACAAGGGAAGCAAGGGAAAATCACATGATTAACTGAACCAACCCTGTGGGCCACTTGTTTACCATCTCCAATTTCGTTTAGAAACCAGATTAGCATAGTGAAACAAATCGATTTGCAGGTTGCCAGACCTGTTTTAACTGCAACTCCTCTGTAAGTGACTTCATTTGGTACAAATGAAGTCAGGAGTCTGCCATTTTGAAAACAAAAGTTCTCAACCTGATCTCCCGTAGATTTGTTAAGATTGCAAAACGCTCCACGACAGGTTGATTTTTGCAGCCTACTATTCTACATGCACAGCCTGCATCATTCCCTCCGTCTGTCTCTGTTCAACCAGATGACACAGAGGCCAGTTTAAAAATATAAAATGTAATTCCAGCATCACAGTCCAGGGGGCATGGCGTGATTTGAATCAAGATGATACATGATCAGCGGAAAACTAAAACATGGCCTTCACCGCAATAATAAATAGATAAATGTTCCGCTTCAGCAAGTGGAGGTTGATGCAGTCAGTAATGATTACGTGCTTGTCAGGGTTGAGTGGTTATTTGAGAGGATCGATCAGGTGGGTGCCGTCACAGATGAGCAAATTCCCGAGGCAGCAATGAGGGCTCTCAAGTCCATCCAAGAAATGCTGGTTCAACCGGAGGCAGCAACCACAGGGCCTCAAGCGGGCTGGCCCTAAATACACATACCCATGGCCGGTATTATTCCCTACCTGGAGTTGGGAGGTACGTAGCCTACATCATATGACAACATTAGCTTGCTAACCTAATCGTCCCGCCAACTCTGACTTCGGTTCTACATCCAGGCTGGCCCTCTGGGCTGTGATTGGACAGTTGATTACATTTCATTTAGGCACGAACGTTGCAGGCTACTTTTCGAAAAGCAATGAAGACCATTGCTTTGCATTTTGTCATGTTTAGAGCGACCCCCCCCCCTGGTCACAGAGAGAAATGCAATGGAATGGATTACATTTAATTGTGGCATGAAAACGGCCCACTGAGGTTGAAAAAAAATACACCTCCTATTGTATTTCATTATGGGTGTTTTTGACAGAACACACAATGAAATGCAATGCAATTTGTATTTTGCTTTTAATTATGGCGTGATAAATGTGCATCAGTATGGAAAAGCAAACGCAGATATGTATTGCACTATGTATTACGTGTGGCTATAGTGATTGCATTTCAATTAGTCACTGAAAATCTTCCATAGCATCTTAAACTATGCTCAGCCTGCATAGTAAAGCATTTCATTGCTTTACACATCTTATACTGTATATATATATACAGGATAATGAGCCCCATTTTGTGCCTGATTTGCCGCTTCCGCCAGCAAAGCCCTGATTTGTTGATGGTTCCACTGTTTTTCTTGGCCAGATTATCCTGTGGTATGGGGTTTGTTAAGAATGTTTTTTACAGATCGATTCATCGATTCGAAAACACAAATATTAAACATGTTTAATATTACGATCCAATATCCTGTCGTGTGGGGGGGGGGACCCCCGAGGACAGCCGAGTATGCAGTGTATGGATTATCACGTGGGAGAAACGATATCCAATTGGAGGAGTCCAACCCACGCTGCAACATATACAGTCCATTTTCACGCCATCTCAATGACTTTGTCCATCCTTCTTTATGAGTTATTTTGGATGTTACAATAGGAACGAGTGCAAAAGCTGCCATCCGCCATGTTTGTTTACGCTAAAGTCACGTTTCTGATTTACGAATGCCGGTTTTAAGCACTAGGCCTGGGTTGCTGGGGAATGGAATCGGTTAGTGTGTGCTGTGTTGGCAAAATCGTTGACTTCCACACACCAAGACAGACCGAAACAGTTACATCTTCATCTATCATATGGTGTGTGATCTCTCACGTTTTCTAAATAAATAAAAAAACATCTGTGGTGTGTGCCAGGCATAATTATTAAGCCGCCTCGGTAACTACGTAAACATCCATAAAGTAAACCTTTGAATGCCACCGTCTGTGTTTGTGTAAGATGTAATGAGGAGGAGTAACTGTGCGTGGTCCTGCTGTGAGCAAAAGTGATGGAGTGATTGCCCTCTAAGCTTATACTCTGGGGACTCTGTGTGTGTGTGTGGCTGTGTGTGGCGTGCATATGTGTGCACTTGCGCGTGGTGCGCGCACTGTTGCTGGTTAAACCATGGCTAACAGGCTATGTCACGAAGTGACAGCCTCATACATGATGCATGATGTGGTTTAAAGGATGCTGGCATTTTTGTTCGTCGTCAGACAAAATACATCTCCCCAGGGGGGAGACACCGAGGAAGAATTCTGTTATAATGATCACCGATTCAGTTTGCTCTGATATATGTAGAATTATATTTATACGAACAACAGCATATGCAGTAGTAAAAACGAAAACAATAACACTATAATTATAAAAAAGTATGTTTTTTTCTCTTTTTTTGGTGGTGCTAAGGGCCACTGTACCCATGCGCACGTGCCTGTATTCAAGTGTGGAAAGGTCTCCAAATGGCGCATGATTACAGATTACAGTATGATTTTCAGTTTCAATTACACATACCTGTAATTGCATTAGGGGCGTGTTCACACCTGGCGTTTTTTGTGATAGGGAAAAGTTGAGCCGACCGCTTTTTCAACAAAAAAAAAAGCTGGCACCGCTTTTTGTCCTAAAAGCGCCGAGAGCGTTTTTTCTATCGCCTAGCAACGAACCCACTCTAGACCCCGACGTTACTAGCCTACGACGTATCTACAAAATGGCAGATCAGGAGGATCAACCCGATCTGCTTCCATATGGACTCTTTGTGGTGGCTGTTGTGGTAGAGCCTATTAGACATGTCGTACATCTCGACATGTTCCGTAATTAAAACTATCAATCGCTCCACCGGCACTTTCCCGAGTGATTTGTCCGCCATTGTTTCTTGTTTTGACAGTTGAGAGTTTACTTCGTGACGAAGTGTCAATGTTCCGCTTGTGATTGGTCAATTGTCAAAAAGGCGTTTTTTTCAACTTTTTTTTACGCTTGGTGCGGGAGAAAAAAGCGCTGAGAGAGGCGTTTAAAAAAACGCCGGGGGCGTTTTCCAAAAGCTCTGCTACATAGGAATACAATGTAAAAAGAGTGCTGGCAGAAGAAAAAAAAACGCCAGGTGTGAACACACCGTTACAGTGCAATCCGATTGTTTGTTTTACGATCTAACCATCACTTCAACGTGCCAGCATGTCAGCATGTGGTCAGCTGACTTGCCTATGACTCCTAAACTTACCATCACTGGAGCCTCTTGTCAAAGGGTCTAATTTGCCACTACCGTTTAGTTTGCTTGTATTTGAGTTCCTTTTATCCTTTTACCTGATACAGTCTTATCAGACGCTAGTAGACGCTTCGCTCTTCGCTTCCGCTCTTACTTTCTTACTTTTCTTTTTTCCCATTGTAATCTTATCCTTTTACTACAAAATTTATGGAAAGCGGGTCCTGGATACTTCTAAATCACTGGGAGCTTAATTTATGAAAGTATCTGAAGGCTACCACTATTATTTAAACCCTTTTTACTTTGTGAGTGTGGCCTATCAGCAGCATAAGCCTGCACTATACTGACTGGGTTTGTGGAGCTCAGCTAAGCTAAGCTAATTAGCAACAAGATGCCTCCCTTTTCCACGGATGACTACTACAAACTTCTCCAGAAGATAGCAGTACTGGAGACGAAAATTCTGCGACTCGAAGTCAACATGGAGGTAAATGGTCAATATGGGAATGAAACCACTCTACCGATGACCCAAAGGAGCGGAAAGGAGCAGGCTAACAGACAAATGCTTTGTGCAAAGCCAAAGCAAAATTCATGTAAAGATAAATCGCTTCCCTCAGATAGGGGAAGACGGTTACCAGGCAGAACCCAGCACCTGGAGACTCGTGATGATACTGAGTGGCCTGCACTGCCGTCACACAGGAGGGTCTCTTCAACCCCAGTACCAAGGAGAAAACAGCCGTGGAATGTGGCTAAAACAAAAAGTAAGAGCAAACCGACCAAAGACACATGGATTCTACTAGAGAACAGATTTGCTCCACTTTTACAAGACCCTGACTCCCCAAAAGAAAGGTCATCTTCCAGCACGGAGAAAGGTACGAGGCTAAATCATATACTAAAAGGCTGCAGAAAGAGCTAACCACTGGGCCTCAAACGCTGATAGTGGGTGACGGAGCTGTGAATAAGACAAAACACTTTTTCAGCAAAAACACCAAAGTACTTTGTTTTACCAATGATATGGTGTCCGATATCTCAGAGAAAATTCTGGAAATCACTGCTGAGCATCCGACAGTGAAATCTCTCGTCATTCACACAGGAGCACTTGATGTTGTCAAGCAACAATCAGAGGTATTGAAACGGGATTTTAATGATCTGCTGAACAAAGTTCGATGTCTGAATCCTGAGGTGTTTATCAGTGGACCTCTACCGACAGTTCGGCGAGGAGACGAGAGATTCAGCAAGCTGTTGATGCTAAACAGATGGCTCAAAGATACGTGTGTTACTCAATCAGTGAACTTTATTGACAATTTCAACATTTTTTGGGAACGCAGACACCTCTTTGAGGCAGATGGATTTTGCCTTAACAAGTCAGGAGTACAGCTGTTAAGCTACAACATTTTTGATTTTTTGCGTCAGTCACCAGCAGCCCCTGCCAAGGACAAGAGGCGAGACAATCAAAAACAACAGATAAGACAGCCTTCTGGAGAAAAATTGCTACCGCCTGAGATAAGGATAAGGGGGAAAGGTGGGGGGGGGGGGGGGGGGGGGTTAATATATGTAAAAAACACAATTAAATGTAGTCTCATTAAATGGTCACATCATGACATAGATGTTGAATGTATAGGGCTGAATATTACACTGTCTCCAGAAATGTCTTTTATTGTTATCTGTTTATATAGACCCCCCTCAGCTGACAGTTTGTTTTATGAGCAACTAGAGACCATGCTTAAGGAATGTGACAACAAAAAGGAGCTTTTACTTTTCGGTGATCTCAATTGTAATTGGAGTATTAAATCAAACAGGAAAAAACTTAAAGAGATAACGGACAAGTATAATCTCACCCAGTTGGTGGAAGGTCCAACCAGAATAACCAACACCTCCCAGACACAAATTGACCTTATGTTTACAAACAGGCCAGAGAGAATAACAAAATCATATAATTTGATAACTGGTATATCCGACCACAACATCACTTTACTGGAGGAAACTCACCAGCAAACGGTTTGACAATACCACAAAATCTAAATCCACCCACCAGAGAATTCCAAAAAATGAAATTGATAATCTTGACAGGGCTCTAAAACTAACTGAATGGTCCAATATTTTGTGTAGCCAAGACATAGAGAGCAGTAGTCGGAATTTTGTGACAACCATAAACAGAGTAGTGACACCATTTATAAGAAATGTGAAGTATAGACCTAGAAAAAAGAACACCCTTCCATGGCTCAATGGTGCCCTCTGGCATCAGATGAGGGAGCGAGATTCTGCTTTGAAGAAATCGCCTAAAAACAGGTTACAGCAGTGATAGGCAGATTTTCACAAGCCTTCGAAATAAGGTAGTAAGAAACCTAAGGAAAGCAAAAGCTGATTTCTTTATCAAAGTCATAGAAGATGCAAGGGGAAACGGAAAACTGATTTGGGAAAACCTTAATAAATTAACTGGGAGAAACAAGGATCAGAAACAAGGGAACATGAACTTAAAGTGAATGGAATCTTAACTCTAGATCATGATGTAATTGCAAACACTTTTAACAGTTTTTTCATTGACTCAGTTGAGGAGCTGGCCCAAAGCTTCTCCAGTAGTAATTGGACATGTACTCCGATTAACGATGACAAGCCTATTTTCAGGATAGGAGAAATTACGGAATCTGCAGTGGTGGAGATCATGAGCTCCTTAAGAGACTCAAAAGCAAAGGATGCTTACAACATGGACACAACTTTTCTAAAACACACAAGGATGCCTTAGTCTGTCCTATAGTTCAATTGATAAATCTGTCAATAAAGCAATGCATTTTTCCAAGTAATTGGAAAAAAGCTGTAGTAACACCCATTTTTAAGGCTGGTGACCAATCAAATGTGTCAAATTACAGACCCATCAGCATTTTACCTGTTGTGTCCAAAGTGGCTGAGAAATGGGTTGCACAACAACTGACTGCTCATTTGAACTCAGGCCACAATCCTTTGCACCCACTGCAATTCGGTTTTCGCTCCAACCATTCACAGAAACTGCCAATTGTTATTTCCTGGAAAGTGTAAAGTCAAAGTTAGATGCTGGTGGCATAGTGGGCGCTGTATTTCTGGACCTTAAAAAGGCATTTGACACTGTAGACCATCAGGTACTTTGTCAAAACTTTCCTTCTTTAACTTCTCTACTGAAACTGTTGAATGGATGCGTTCATATTTGGTAAATAGGAAGCAAAGTGTTCGCATTGGCAATACACAGTCAACATATCTCAACTGTAACATAGGAGTTCCTCAGGGATCAATACTGGGCCCCATTCTGTTTAGTTTGTATATAAATGATCTGCCCTCTATATGTCCAACTGTCTCCATACAAATGTACGCTGATGACACAGTTCTGTATATACATACTAAAAACAAACAATTAGCAGCTGAAAAATTAACTGCAGCCATGGTCCATGTATCTGATTGGTTGAGGAACTCATGTTTACACCTCAACACAAACAAAACTGTCTGTATGTTTTTCTCACGCAATTCTACAGATCCTGACACTGACATTCTTATCAAAGGTAACAGTATTCAGGTAGTATCACAATTTAATATCTTGGAATCACACTAGACTCAAACCTGACATTCAAAAAACATGTTAAAAATGTTGCCAACAAAATCAAATTCAATTTATCTAATTTCAGACACATAAGACCATATTTAACAACAGACGCAGCTAAACTGTTCATGCATGCTATGATCTTCTCACACATAACGTACTGTTTCACAACCTGGTCACAGACAAATCTGACAACTTTAAAACCCATAGAGTCACTGTACAAACAGACACTTAAAACACTGGACCAAAAACCCAACCGTTACCACCACTGCCATATAGTCCAAAGTACAATTTATTAAATTTTGACAGCCTTAAACACTTTGCAGATGCTTGTCTCACGTTTAAGATTCTAAACGGACTTGCACCTCCACCACTGACACAATTTATAGGTCGTAGGGACAGTGGTGCCAGAATAACGAGGGCAACTACCAGAGGGGACTGCGAAGTTCCAAACAGACGCAGTGTGTTTGGGAAAACAGTCTTCTCTGTTAGAGCCTCGCATCATTGGAACAGTCTCCCTACTGAAGTAAGAGAGACCTCCAACTATCTCACCTTCAAATGTAACCTTAAGAAGTGGCTTAAAGCAAACCAAATCTGTAATCATGAGTAACATTCAATATTACTAGCTTCCTTTTTCACTGCCCCCTGTACTATGTTTTCGTGTTGTAATGTATGTTGTATGCATGTTTTTACTGTATTGTATGTTTTTGTACGGATCACTTTTATCACTTTGTAAGAGCCTGCTCAGGGACTACAGATGAAAATTAGCTTATGGCTAACTCTGGCCCATTTACATGGAATTTAAAAATGACGTGTTGATTAATGTGCATTGTCCCTGATGAATAAATAAATAAATAAAAATTTTAAAAAAAAAGATTGACCATGAAGGACAGCACACCGAGAGAGAGGCTTTAACGTCATCATCCTTACCCCAACACGAGGAGTTTCCCCCAGCCCCAACAACCCAACAGGAGGAGTCTCCCCCAGCCCCAACAGCCCAACATGAGGAGTCTCCCCCAGCCAACCAACAACAGGAGGAGTCTTCCCCAGCCCCAACAGCCAACAAGTGGCGTCTCCCCAGCCCCACCAGGAGACTCCCAACTTTCACCCACCGGGACCCCATCCAGCCTTTCATCTCTCCACGCAGTCTGGATTCCCCATTCCCCATTTTCTGGATTTCACTGACAGGATGAATGACCTTGTCAATGTTGGAATCCAACTCACACCACACCCAAATCCCATTTTTTTCTCCCTAAATCCCCCTCTCGTCCAGCCCCTCCCATTCCACCACGCTGGAAAACACCATCACCCAAACGTCACAGAGCCCCCCACCTCCTCTGACTCAGATAATCTGTGAGTCGGACTGATATGTGCCGGATCCAGGCTGCAATACTGATACCAATAATGTTCTCCCCCAGGAAAAGTCAGGGCCCTATGGAGTTCAGATAGCCTTCTCAATCCCTGTGATGACAGGTAACAGAAGAATGGTTAAACTGGTGAGAAATAAAAAGGGTAAATCTGCCAATTTATTAAGTATAGCATGTCAACCTTGAAATATACCAGTGTCTCCTGCTATCTCCACAAGATTAGCTCTACTCAATATCAGATCACTAGTCAACAAATCACTGTTAGTTAATGATGTCATTATGACCTATGATCTAGATTTTTTACTTCTTAGTGAAACATGGCTGACTGAATGTAGCTGTTGTGCTATTCTCAATGAGGCAGCACCAACAAATTTCAGTTTTATGAACACGTGAGTTGCTGCCATCTTTAAATCTGTATTTCAGTGCAAGGAAATTACGTTAGGTGATTTTAGCTTTTGAATATCTCTGTTTTTTACTAAAAGGTGATCCAAAAGTTATTTTTTTAATCATTTATAGACTCCAAGATACTCAGGAAAATTAATTGATGAGTTTGCTGAATTGCTGTCAGTTATCTGCACTGATTACAACTTTTTTATCATAACAGGGGATTTTAACATTCACGTAGACAATAACATGGACAGTAATGCCAAATAACTCTCTGCTCTACTTGACACTTTTGGCCTCTTGCAACATGTGAAAGGGCCCACACACACTCGAGGCCACACTCTGGATCTGGTTATTTAAGGTGTTAACATTTCTTCTGTTGATGTTAAGGACTTGGCTCTTTCTGATCATTTCTGTGTGTTCTTTGACTTACAGATCATTCGAAATGTTCAGTTAACCTCTGTGTCTGTTAAGAGAAGGTACATAAATGAGAATACCAGTGCAAAGTTTATGGAGGCTATAGCTATGTCACTGTGGAGGGTTTATGTGGTAGTGTGTGTTGTTGATGGCTGGTTTACAGCACTGGCCCTGAGTCGGACTATTGGACCTCTGGCTGGGTGGGGCTGCACACCTGTGGTGCATGAGCAATCATGGCCACCCAGGATAAACCAGCCATCAGCACACACACTCCAGGAGGAGCACCCGTCATGACATGTTGTACCATCAGCTCGGCGAAATACCACACTGCCTTAAACTTCAATAAACACCTTGCAACAACATCTACCCGTGTCCCTGTGTCGGAGGGCCCCGAAAGAAAGCCACTCATAGGTGGCGTGTGGCCGGACTACCCTGCCTACACTGGCGCCCAACGTGGGGCTCCTCCGACCAGGACGGGACACGGAAGGGCTGTCCAAGCTGCACTGGAGCACACCAGCCGCGGCGAAGACAGCCACCCCAGCACCGCTCCCCCCTGAACGGCAGCGACGGCCAGCGGAGGAGCGGGGGGAGGCAGCGCAGCGACCCGCCACCCGGCAACCGTCTGTCGCTAGCCCTCCCCCGGATCCAGCCTGGAGCAGCCCCCAGGCCAGCCGCCCCTCTGCCAGGGGACCCAGGAGCCCAAGGCCCCATGCTCCAGGAGGGAGATGGGAGGGATCGTGCCTCGTCCGCCCTGGTGGAGGGGGGGTGACGCAAAGACTGTTCCAGGCCCCTCCGAGAGAGCTACCTCCGCGGCCCAGCTGTCGGGCCTCCTCCAGAACCCATCCAGCCAGCCCCTGCAAGCCAGCTACCCCCAGAGACACCTCCGCCAGCTGGAGCAGCAGCCCCAGGCCTCCGGTCTCCGGGACGGAGGGGGAGGGTGGGGTGGGAGTGTGGACCCTGGGGAGGTGTGGAGGTAGTGGGGTTTGGGGGGGTTGTGTTTATTTTTTTGTTTAGGTATGGCAACCCTGAAAAGAGTCCAGGGTTTTTGTGTAGGTATGGTAACCCTGTTCAGAGTCCGGTATGTGTTTTTTTTTTTTTTTTTTGCTTGGATGGGGGATGGGGGGGGGGAGGGAGCGAAGGCCGAGGCGGGGAGTTCTCCCCCGGCCCTCAATCTGGTGTTGGGGATATGTGGAGGGTTTTTATGTGGAGTGTGTGTTGTTGTTGATGGCTGGTTTACAGCCTCACCTGGCCTGAGTCGGACTAATTGGACTCTGGGCTGGGTGGGGCGCCACCATCCCGCACACCTGTGGTGCCATGAGCAATCATGGCAACCCAGGATAAACCAGCCATCAGCCCACCCACACTCCAGGAGGAGCACCGTCATGACTTGTTGTACCATCAGCTCGCGCGAATAACAACCTTGCCTTAAACTTCAATAAACACCTTGCAACAACATCTACCCGTGTCCTGTGTCGGAGGGCCCCGAAAGAAAGCCACTTAGGTGGCGTGTGGCCGGACTACCCTGCCACAGTCACCAACTGTGAGTGCAGTCAGTTGATGAACTCCTAGATAATTTAACTGGAAAATCTCAAATGTCATGGATGCTGTTGCACCTATTAAAACTAAGACGACCTTGATCAGAAAGAAAACACCATGGAGGAACACTATGATGGTAAAGGCTTTAAAAACAGAATGCAGGAAAGCAGAGTGTAAGTGGAGAAAAACTAAACTTCAAATTCACCATGACCTCTACAAAATAAGTCTTTGTAATTTTAACTATGAGTTACTCAAGGCTAGACAGCGACACTTTTCTGAAATTATTAATAAGAACATCAACAACACTGCACTCTATTTGCTATGGTTGATAAGCTGACAAACCCCCTAAACAGATAGCTCCAGAACTCCTTTCCACAGCAAAATGCAATGAATTTGCTTGCTTTTTCAGTGAAAAAATCCAGTCCATAAGGTTAAATATTAACACAAATCAACAAAACAATAAAATAACGCAATCCCTAAGACCTCCCAGGAATAACTCAACTGCGATGTCAGAATTTAATACAGTTGACCAAAAAACCATAGAGGAAACAGTTCAGCATCTAAAACCATCAACATGCTGTCTTGACACAATGCCATCAGACTTTTTAAAACTATTGTGAACTCTGTCCAAATAGATTTGCGACAAATACTAAATAGCTCACTTCAATCGGGCACGTTTCCTAAATCCCTAAAAGTAGCTGCATTAAGCCACTCTTAAAAAAGAGACGCTGGATGCTTCCATGTTAACCAACTACAGACCTATCTCAAATCTTCCTTTTATAGCCAAGATCGTTGAGAAAGTGGTTTTTAATCAACTCAGAAATTTCTTGAATTCCAGTGGCCTTTTTGACAAATTTCAATCAGGCTTCCGACCTCACCACAGTACAGAAACAGCTCTTATTAGAGTGTTAAATGATATTAGGTTAAACACTGACTCAGGCAAGGTGTCAGTTCTGGTCCTGTTGGATCTCAGTGCTGCATTTGACACTGTGGATCACAGTATATTGTTGAACAGGTTGGAAACTTGGGCAGGACTCAGCGGAACAGTCCTAGAATGGTTCAGGTCCTACTTGGAAGAGCGGAGTTATTTTGTGACCATTGGAAGTTATGAATCCAATCGAATGGCTATGACATGTGGAGTTCCTCAGGGGTCAGTTCTTGGACCCCTTCTGTTCAGTCTATATATGCTGCCTTTGGGTCAAGTTCTGCAGAACTCTAATGTAGACTATCACAGTTATGCAGATGACACGCAGATATACATAGCACTGTCCTCAGATGACTACAGTCCAATACAGTCATTGTGTCACTGTTTAGAGCAAGTAAAAATTGGATGAACCAAAATTTCCTTCAATTAAATCAGGACAAAACTGAGGTAATTGTTTTTGGCAATAAAGAGAAGAGGATTGCCGTCAGTAAACATCTCGAGTCACTCTCTCTAAAAACTAGGGACCAAGTCAGAAACCTTGGCGTGCTGATAGACTCAGATTTGACCTTCAGCAGTCATATCAAATCCATCACCAAAACAGCCTTCTATAGCTTAAGAACATATCCAGAGTGAAGGGTTTTATGTCTCAAACAGACCAGGAGAAGTTGATTCATGCTTTCATCTCCAGTAGACTCGACTACTGTAACGGTCTTCTGACTGGACTCCCACAAAAAAGCATTAAACAGCTGCAGCTCATTCAGAATGCTGCAGCTCGAGTTTTAACCAGAACAAAGAGATCAGAGAGCACATTACTCCAGTTCTAAAGTATTTACTAGGGATGAGCGAGTACAGCATTATCTGTATCTGTATCTGTTAACCATATGAATTATCTGTATCTGTAGCTGTACTCGAGTGGGCGGGGCCTAACCCGGAAGTGGGCGGAATTTAACCCGGAAGTGGGTCGGTTGTCTTGAAATGAGCGAGGTTTTAACCGGTATGTTATTTTAAGCATGCAATTGATATGGGTTGATCAGAAATTGTTATTTATTGCTGATTAGAAAACTATTTACAGGACAGCATCAGCATTGAAAAAAAAAAAAAAAAAACTCAGACGACCGGCAGGGAGAGGGAGAGAGAGTGTGTGTGTGTGTGTGTATGTGTGTGTGTAGCTTGATTTCCAATATTTATACCACTACTAGCTTTATTGTTTCATGAAATATAGCAAGAAAGTGTCGGACACCGTGCATGAAGTAAAAAAAAAACTGGTTAGAGCCAGGCAGCCAAATGACGGTTAAAAAAAGAAAAAGAAAAAAAAATCTCCGACAGGCAGAGACGCAACGCGAGTCGGCACCACGTCTGAACGAACCCACGTTTACCAGAACTCTACTGGTTCATAAGTAAGTACCAACCTAAGTAATAACAAACCTGAAGCTGAAGAAACCCTAAACATTAACGGAAAACGACCCGCGAACCTGAGTGACTGAGGGAGAGACAGAGAGCTGGGGGGTATTGCACAAAACTAGGATAAGGGATTAAGCCGGATATGTTTACGGATTTAGGTTATCCTGGCTACATTTAGCCTCAAGTCGGTTGCATGAAAGCAGCTCAAACTTAACCCGGCTAAGTTACCATGGTGATTTATTCTCCGCAGCTAGCCTGCTCCAGACCAGGCTAACAGCCAGGCTAAGCTTAATCCTAGTGATTCACCTGTATTTACACCGTCAATCCTGTGAGGAATTAATGTGTTTTACAGCATGTCCATGGTTTTTCTAAGTATGTTGCATCATTTTAATTATCCTGCATTAAAATATTACATATATAGTCATTTCTAATGTCTTTTAAATCTGTTGGCTGTTTTTATATTGATTCAAGTGTTATTACTCAGGCCAACACAGTTAAAGTCTATATTTTTTCATACTATGACACATTTACGTTTGTGTTTATGAAAGTCCGCCTTTATTACGCAACTGCAGCACATTTGGAAATGTCAACAAACAGATGAGCGCAACATGCTTATGTCCTATTTAGAAAATGTATTTTAATCACACAATCGAACCTTTGCAACATGTGAAACAGCCCATTGGCTACCATGCATAATAAGCTGTTTTACATTTACATTTCAAATCGCCAGACGTCACCGAGCCCGACCCGAACCCGAGCATAATTTCTAAATATCTGTCCGAACCCGACCCGGCCCGGGCGGGTCCCGTTGTGGTCCCGCGGGCTTGGGGTCGGGGTATCCAATAAGGAGCTGTTCAGCGGCCGTGACGTATGAAACGCCATGTTCCGATCGGTGGATTCGGTGAGCGATCGCGAGGGTCTATTCAAGCCGCTTATCCCAACTAGCTTCATCCGACTGGATTTTAGCCGTGGCCTTTTTATCCTGGCTTGGCAATCGTGCAAACCGATTAAGCCAGTGATACACCGCCGAGCAGAATAGTTCAAGCCGCGCTTACTCAATTACTCCTGGATTTCTTTATCCTAGTTTTGTGCAATACCCCCCCTGTTCTGTGTGTGAGTGATCAGAGCGACACGAACAACACATCTGCATTGTGTAGGGGAGGGGGGAGGGGGAGCTGTTAGCCTATCACAGAACGCTGACACAGTCAGCTACCCAATGAGGATTTTCATTCAATCCGAGCACCAGATATTGACTCGTATTACTCGTATAATACTCGTACTCGGCAAAAGTGCTTTATTCCGTACCGGATACTCGTTTCAGCCGAGTATCCGGCTCAACTCTAGTATTTACACTGGCTCCCAGTCAGCTATGAAATAGATTTTAAAGTTCTGCTACTGGTCTACAAATCACTGAATGGTTTAGGTCCAGGGAATACATGAATGGACATCTTAGTATACCTACAAACCCAGTAGGGCTCTGGAGATCTACTGACTCAGGTCAGATAGTGGGGAGCACAGCGTTCAAACTAAACATGGTGAAGCAGCGTTTAAGCTGTTATGCTGCTCACAAACTGGAACAAACTACCAGCTGAACCTGACATCAGCCCCAACTGTGAACATTTTTAATTCCAGGTTAAAAACACTCCTCTTCTCCTGTGCTTATGATTGAGCTCGTTCAAAGCACTTTAAATTGTAATCTTCATTTGCACTATGTCCTTTTAAATCATTATTTTAATGCTGCTCTATTATATGTATTTTATTTCTTTCTCTTTCTATTCTTCTGTAGTTGTTTTTATTTTTATTTTTTTTTATTTCATTCTTACTGTTAAATGTTTTGTTTGATGTAAAGCGCATTGAGTTGCCATTGGGTATGAAATGCGCTATATAAGTAAAGCTGCCTGGCATCACTTCCTATATTTTCTTTTTGATATTTCTTTAATGACATTAGTAGAGCTGTTAGGGTTAGGTGTCTTGCTCAGGGACACCTCGGAGTAGCCAGGAATGAAACTAGCAACCTTCTGATTACTAGGCAATCCGCTCTACCTCCTGCGCCACTGCCAGAGTCAGGGTGTACTCAGTTGCTGATTTTGCATTACAGCATTCTATGCATATTCATTTCCTAATGTCTATAGATCACTACTATAGATCATTTCTCACTTGAGAAATATTCACACTTTGAAAACCCTCTGAACTAAGGCTCTGAAACTAATTTATTCTGCTTTATTACTGCTGCAATATTTGTTAACTGAAATAAAGGTAGACTTTGTTTCCCCATCAGCATTTCTAAATGCAGTTTTGTTGGTTTCTATAGGACCAGTACATTTCATTAGCTCTGCCCATCAGTGAGTGTGACTGAGGGGTCAATTTGTGTGCCTTGTTACTGAAAGCCACACTGTTCTAACCTACTGTGAAATAAGTTGACATTTGAGTAATAAAGTTTTGTATTACAACCTTCTACATATCCTCGCATGCAGTTTCCACTGCAGTTGAATGCAGTATGGTTGCACTTATTTTACTGCATTCTAAATGCAGTAAAATTGTATATTTTATATAAAACTATTTATATAAAAAAGTATATTTTTTTAAAGAATAAGTGCTACTGTGTAATGTAGAAACCCAAGGACTCACATTTAGGAGACTAAGCTAGGATTACATGGTTAGTGTGTTAATGTGAGTCTTGGGTTTCTACAATCACACTACATTACACAGTAGCACTTTAAAAAAATATACTATTTTATATAAATAGTTTTGTCTATGTTTTTTCCAAAGATGACTCAACCCAAACTCAAAACTGCTCAATCTCCCTCCCAAGAAAGTTAAAATGTTCTTTCCATTACTGCCAGTAAACGAGTGCCAAACACAGAACCAGTGATGTGCCAGAGTGTTTTTTTATGTGTTTGCTCCACTGCACTTACAATTTCTCACCTCCACTGCCAGGCACCACACCATGACTGCCAACTCACTGCTCACTTCTCTCATGGTAGTTACAATTGCATTGCAATCATTTTATTTCATTCTTTTCTTGGAGTCCAAGTGTCCTGCATTGGTGTCCTAAAACTGAAATAAAATACTGGGTGCAAGCCAACTTCTCAAACTTTAACTGCGGCCAATCAGAGATCCTCATCAGTGGTCCAAAATCCTTCACAAAATCCACCCCTAATGTCTCTCTCAGTATCGATGGCTGCACTGTCCACACATCCCCGCACATCTGTAACCTCGAAACCCAACGTCAATCAAATAACCCAAACTGCCTTCTTCCACCTCAGAAACAATGCCCGCCTCCGACTGACCCTCTCCTCTCTGCTGCCAAAACATCATACATGATTTCTTCACCTCTTGAATGGACTATTGCAACAGCATCCTATATGGCTATGGCTGGGTGATAAAGCCAAAATCTTCCCGATATAGGTCACTTAATATCTGGATAACGATGTATATCATATCGCATGTAATTCAATAAAGTCTATATAAAGTAACCACACGTTAAAGCCTATTTTTTAATACTCCTGTGTGGATTAAATACTTGACAAATGAAAAGTACTGAGGATTTTCATTTTACTGTAATGCAGCCTTTAAAACCAGGGAAAGACAACACTTCATGCCATTTAACAATATTACGATATCCAAAAATCTAAGATGATATGTAGTCTCATATCACAATATCGGTAAAATATCGCTATACATTGCCAGCGCCCTATACACTGCACATAAAGTCATCGACAAATTACAACGCATGCAGAACTCAGCTGCCCGTCTTCTCGCTCACCCCCCGCACCAGGGACCACATCACCCCTGTCCTGAAATCCCTCCACTGGCTCCCCGTCAAACAGCACCTCCACTTCAAACTGCTCCTTACAGTCTAAGAAGTTCTCCATAACCCTGGCACCTTCCTACCTCTGGCTCTAGATCTGCTGCCCCAAGACATCAGATGCTCACAGTCCCCTGCTGTCTTCCCATCCCGCCTCAAAATCTCTTCTCCACCGTGTTCTCTAAGTGCCCCCCCCCCCCCCCCCCCCAATCCTTGTGTGTCTGTGTTATGTGTGTCTGTTGTTTGTCTCCCTGCCGCCATCGCCCCTTAGTGTATTGTGTATAGTGTATACTGTAAAGCGACTTTGAGGTCTTTTATTATTATTATTATTATTATTATTATTAAAAGGTTGTGCCATTCTGTCATTTTTCACCTTGAATCATTTGATTTGTCATTGAGAGTGGCTCACCACTATCTCGCCCTACTAACTGCCTCTTGTGTGCCAAATGATTACAATGGATGCTTCTGCTATCTGGGCTCTCTGGTCGGACAAAATCCATTAGGAACCCGATGGGAACGATGGGAGGTGCGGCTCCTCAACTAGACTGTTAAAAGATTGTGGGGGGCAGGAAGCGATCTGTCTTCTTTAGTGATGAGAGTGGACCTTGGAGAGTGTAGGCCTGCTAAGAGGATCTTAGGTTGGCAGCCTGCCTCATAGCAAGGGTGTGTGTGTGTGTGTGTGTGTGTAGGAGTGGTGTGTGTCAGACAAATAACTTCTATATAGCCCCCTTGATCTGTAAAATCCTGCTGTTTACATGCTGAAACTAATTAAAAAGTTATCTCAGCATCTAAACAGCAAGAGCAAGAATTTGAGTCGATTATATATATAATAGGGTCTTTTGTGTTCATGATTAGCAGAAAGTCAACAACAATCAAAACAGTCGTGTGCTGTTATAAATACATAAAAATCCCCATCTCAAATCTCTGAACTGAACATGGGGGTGAATATGTGAATGACAACAGTGGTTATTTGGTTATTTGTCTGAACAACATGAACAACCATCCACAAATGACAACTATAAAAGATGTGTGTCATTAACCAGAAAAAAATTCAACTGGACACAACAACAACAGGCTACATAAAATATAAATATGTAAAATCTGTAAACAGTCTACACAAGCAGCTTTAAGTACAAAATGTGTGTAATTCTGCTTCTGAATTGAGATGCAGATAGTGTGAGGTAAAAATCAAAATAGCCGATAGACTAAAGACACACCAAGTATTAAACCAGCCACACATGACATTGCTTGGGACCAAAAGTCTCAGGGAACTCAATCTGAAAAAAAACATGATTTCATATCAACCCAAAATACTAGGCTTCATGTATGAAATAAATTGACAAAGACGAAAAATAAAGTCATTTTCTCTATAATTTTGGTTTATATTAGTTACTTTTGTAAACAAAATCCAGTTTCAGTTGGTTATCGTTTTATTGTAAAGCTTATTTTTATTTCAGTTTGTTATTTCGTTTTGTTTTTGTTATCGTTAATAACCTTGGCTCTCACACACACACACACACACACACATGCGCGTGCCTACACACACATACACACGATATTGATATAGGCCTGTCAAAATTAACGCGTTAACGTGAGATGATTAATTTCTGGAATTAACGGCGATAATTTTTTAAATGCATTAACGCATTCCCGCCTGTTTTACCCACAATTCAACCCCCGGCGCGTTCATTCCTCGACGCGTAAAGTCCAAAACACACCGCCGCGCCGAACGGCACGCGTTAAAACAGCCGCCCCTATTAGCCGCCCCTATTATTTTCTATGTACACCCCCACACCGGCGGGCGGCAGGCACGCGCCGCTACACTTCACGCCACTGTCCTATTTCACAGCGTCGCCGCGCGTCAAGTGCCGCCGAAAAGGCGCTTTTTTCTTTTCTTTTTTTTTTCTTCTGCTCTGGAGACGACTATATTCCTGTGACGCGCCGCAGCGCGACGCTTCCTACGTGTGCTAGGGGCGACACTTGACGGCACGTCATTGCTGACACGAGCGAGATGGAGGAGTCCGACGAACCGGTCGGCCATCTGGATGGACAGTTCGAGTAGAAACAAAATATTTACTCTTCTCAGGCTACATCCACACTACTACGTTTTCGTTTTAAACCGCGTGGTTTAAAATGAAAACGTAGTAGTGTGGATGTAGCCTCATGTAGTAGAAACGGTCCGCTTTACATTCAGAACATGTCAACAAGTTAGTTTGCCTTAGCAACTGGCTAATCAAAGCCCCAAAAGTCAATTCTAGTTGGTTTCTATTCAAAATAGAAAATGAGAAAAATGTTTACAAAGGTCACCACAGATGCCAACATTTCCATAACAATTACAACAACCAGGCAACATTCAAGAAGGATGCTCAGAGATAAGCACTCTACAATTTAAAAATTGATTGGTAAATTGGTAAGAACACAAATGTACTTTTGTGTTCTGTTTGAATAATATGAATGATTTTAAAGGAGAGGTGAGGGAGAAGTCATAGTTGTCTCTCCCAACCACTCTTCCTTGAGGCAAGGACTAACGCCTGTTACCCACTGCATTCAACCGTCAACGGGGAAGGCGGTCTGACGGAGGGGGGGCGTGGAATTGCCGACGGAGCCAGACGCAGCCAGCAGCCAATCAAATCGCTTCCCGCAAAACAACAAATGCCGCGCTCTTCCTGCAATTTGTTATTGCTCTTTTCTATTGCAAGATGGATCCCGTCGTAGCAAGAAGGAGTGCTTTTTCCACCGCCACTATCAACTTGTCCTCCATTTTTAATAAGGTTTTAAATGTTCCCCGCTGCCGGCAGTCTGACATAACAGATGTGCTTTGCCCGGGTTGTACCACCAAGGGTGAGTTCATTGGGGCAAGAGGTCCAAGTAGCGTCACAGGACATAATATTTGCATAATGTGATCTGATTGGCTGACGGATCCGTCGTGGCCAGAAAAGATAAAATTTTCTCAACTTTTCAACGCAACGAACGGAGCCGACTTGACTGACGGAGCCACAATGCATTGCGGGCTCAGCCCCATTCAAAGTCAATGGGATGCGTTGACGAACGCATCCAGTGGGCAAGAGGCGTAAGTGTGCTGTAAAATATGACTAGTATTTAGTACACACCACCTGTCCTCCTTAGAATTTGCTTTACTCTTGATTGGTTATTCCACGTAATGCAATTTCTTGCTCCATTTCAATATGTATATTTTTAACAAATACGATTTTCGACATTGTCAAAAAGAGTTGTGTTATAAGATATTGCGAAATTGCTAATAACATAACCTAGTAATGATGCGTGTCCCTTTTTTCATTGTGGAGTGTGGTGTTGTTGATAGCTGGTCTACAGCCTCACCTGGCCTGAGTCACACTGATGAGACTCTGGGTTGGGTGGGGCTGCACACCTGTGGTGCAGAGCAATCATGGCACCCAGGATAAACCAGCTATCACCACGGAAGCTGCGTTCCGAATCGCATACTATTTCTTTTTACTTTTAGTATGTACTGCAGCTGCCCTTACAAAGTACGTACTGTTGCATGCAGTAGGCCCTACGCATACAATTGGGACATACTACAGGTGATTTCACTGATTAGCACACCTGTAAGTCGCTCATAGCTGTCAGTAGCGCTGTCATCTGTGCTCTCTCGGCGGCTCAGTTGATGTGACGTATCTTCCGCTGCGCAGAGGATTGTGGGTCAGAATAGCCAGAAAAGCATGCTGGCTTGCATACTGCCAAATGCGACCAGGATGTAGTAGGACATCCTGGGATTTTTGGCATACTGCATTTGACATACTATTAGTATTGGGGCATACTAAATCTTGTTCTGGCATACTAAATAGTATGGTAGTATGGATATTGGAATGCAAACCACACACTCAGGGGGAGAGCCTCTGTCATGGCAGCACATACCATCTGCTCGGCTTTTAACATTTCGCCATTTCCAATAAATGGAACCAACTACAACCTGTGCCTTGTGTTGGAGGAGCCCAGAAGAGCCACTTATGTGGCCCGTGGCAGAGGAACACTGCTACGGTCGTCATCGATGGGTGAATAAGCCCCCACAAATGTCTGGGAACATCCATAATAGTGCAAGGTTAAAGCTCGGAACCCTGGAGTAATGGCCGCTGCCGTGGGTTCCTGGTTCAGTATGGTGCAGAGCCAGCAGCGCAGAGCAGCAGTGCAGAGCAGGCAGTGCAGAGCGGTGCTGCAGGCGGCTTAGTAACTGGGCATCGTCCCAGTGGACTCAGCTCATGAGGGGGGGGGGGGGGGGGGGGGTTTGTAGCCTGCTGTGGGACAGAGAGGATCTGCCCTGGGAGGGGGGAGCACTAGGAGAAGCAAGGCGATGGTTGGGGATTCATACTGGTTGTGCTCGTGTTGGTGGAGGATTTTATGTGTGGGTTATTGTCCAGGGCTGGCCTGGATTCAGCAAGGAAACCTACTGATGTAGGCCTACCGTGTAATCAATGGGTAATATGATACATTTGTGATCATTATATTGTCTGTATATGGACATATCTTGAGATAATTGTCTTTGGGACAGTGATACAGTGGTCATCAGAGAGATAGAGAGAGAGACTTAGAGAGCAAGATCATCATTATTAACAAGCGTTATTCACAAGTCAGAAAATATTAACATCTAAATGACATTACACTGTCAAACATTCTACCTTGTATTCCTTATTTCTCATTGTGATGTATTGCCTCCTTTCCATATACACAGGTTTTAAATGTTGGTCCACACAAGTTCACGTATATAATTCCAGCACAAATGCATATGATTACAGTTACATTGCAAGATGGTTACCATGTTATTATAGCTATGTGCTTTATACTACATATTGTAATTATAATAACATGACGTTTCTCATTTAAGAATGCGGGGCTATTGGAATACACACGTGTGTGTGTGTGTGTGGTGTTTTTTCACTCCTCGTTTAATAAAAGTGATTAAAATGGCGATGTGCGAGCAGAGTCATTTTCAATAAGCATTACCCGAAATGCTGCCAGAGTGAAATTGAATCATCTGCCGACCCCTGGGGTGAATATCAGGAGAGACATTCATTTGTGGTCCCTTGTTCTTTTGAAGGAAACGTTTGGCCCATGCTTCAAAAATGGTAACTCACTTCATGGCCAATTATAATGTGTGTGCACGCACACACGCCCACACACATGCGAGCGCGATTAGTTAAAATGCATTCACCGGTGGCCTTTTTGGCAATGACTTTTTTAAATATGAGTGTGTGTGTTGTGCGTGTGTGTGTTGTGAGCAGAGTGGCAAGCATGTGTGTGTGTGTGGTGTGTGGTGTGTGTGTTGTGTGTGTGTGTGGTGTGTGTGTTATGCACTATGACTACTCTGGCCAGACCACCAAGGTGGCCTTGTCTGGCCTCTGTCAGGGTTGTTTGGAGTGGAGGCTATATCGGTATCCCAGGGAGAGTGGTCAGCAGAGCCCCGCTGACCATGTGTCAAGGTGTCATGGTCATTCCCTGTGTTTGTGTATGTGAGAGCGAGCGGCGCGTGTTGTTTGTTTGTGTAGTGTGTGTTTTGTCCTCTTCATTTCCGAATTGCAATTCTCCTGAGCTACATTTCCTCCTGTTCCGCTTTATATCCTTTTTTTCTGTCTTTGGTGATTAGCTCTATCTCACACACACAAACATTCACACATGCACACAGCTGCTTGTGTCCAATCGGTTATGTTTACTAGTTTGATGTATTTATGATTTATCTACGGTTTCCTCTACTGGTTTTTTCAGCAATACATGTCCAAGCAGAATCTATTACACATCGCTGTGTAATAGCTTGTAGGCACAAATGGTGAAAATATGTAATTCTTGCTTTAAGCATGAATCACTTGACCTCTAGTTCAGTCTAGGTTCAATTTTCGCTCCGAGTCTTTATGAAAAATATTGGATGCAATATCCATCATATGTTTCCTCCCATCAAATGATAAGCTTTAGTATTTCATCATAGGTATAATGGGGAAAGGGATTGGATTTCAGTCGCAAAACGCCGTAGCTTTATTCAGCTCCTCCTATGGCCGTAATGTGAGAGTATAGGGTATGGTCACTGCCTGGCCATGGTGAGTGTCAGCCGTCTAAATTGGACAGTTTCATTCTCCAATTTGATAGCAGCCAGGTTGTGTGGTGAGCGGTCTGACCTATACTGACTGACCCAGGTGGGTGCTACACACATGGTATGTGGATGAGGTGTGACACACCCTCACACAGCCCTCACACCCACACACATCCCACACATCAAACTCCTCAGTATGTGAAGCGCTTGCAAAGTGCCTTGCAAAATAGCAATTCAGCAAATTCAATATTATTAATACTGTTTATTTGCGGATAATTCGTCGCACGCTTGGGCCACGTCATCGCCGTCATCATCTTGCGTGGCCGCAACCGAGATACGATTCACAACCACATGCCAGGAGTCTTCGTCCCTCATTAGCCTTGGTAGGTCCTCAATTTGTCGGGCCAGATCTCTTTTAAGATCCAGAGATCGCTGCCCTGTATGTGATGTACAGAGCATATGTGGTATGTGGTTGGGTCTCCTAAGCTGTGGAGGTCCAGATGGGCTTGACCTGGCAGTTGCAGATGGGGTGCTCCACGGTCCTGGTCCACGATCCTGGAAGTTCAAAGGCTATGGGACAACGGCCAGACAGAAGAGGAGCTGCTGCCTTGCAGTTTGGATTATGGACATCAAAGGCTAAGGGACCAGACCTTACAGAAAAGGGTTGCAGAATGAGTTGTGCTCTCAGCAGACTATCGGCAAATAGACAAGAGAAAATAGACTTTACCCGTTAAATCGGCTTGAAGGACTAGAAGGAAATAGATGAAATGATGTGAGATTGCAATGGATTTCATGGAACATCGTTCTTTAATGCCTAATGCACCCCTTGATAACCCTTGATAACTTAATGAGGAGTAAATCACTGATTTGTTTGTTGTCCATCCCTTTAAGATATCTTGATTGCTTGGAGGAGCGCACACCTGTGCTTCTTCGAGGTGCTGGTCACGGAATGAACTTGAAAGTATTTAGGAGAGGAGACCGCACACTCTTTTTTGATGCCAATTTATTTTGTGTCAACGTTTCGGCGCAAGCCTTTGTCAAGTTTCATACACACCGGTAAAGAAACACACCTTAAGTAGTGACCCCTTGTTTGTGATTGGTCTATACTAATTAGTAATCAATTAGCCGCCATGACCTTACATATATTTAAGCATCTACATAATCACAATCCATCATAGTTTCAATTACTTCGAATTTCTAAAGTTCAGTTCATACACATTAAATAAGTTAAGTGAAATTGTTTTACAAACTTAAAAAGTAATTACAGTAGTTCATCTATGTGGAATAAGTTAGGTAACATACAAGATCTTGTGTAAATAATCAAAGTAGTCTACTCATCATTTACCAACACATTACAATTGGTTTCCTAACAATAACTATATAAATATATGTACTGTCAATACAACAAACAAGATCCCATTGGATAAAGAAAAATGTGCAACAGTGTAAATGTGCAAAAGTGCAAGTAAGAGTTTACATACAGGATAACAGACAGAAAAGTAACAAGATATACTAGTTGTAGCACCTCAGGCCTCTAGAGGCCGTCATAAAAACTGTGTCATCTTGTAACTAGCTGGTGGTCTAGAGTAGGGCCCGGACCTGTGGGAGTGACATTTTGTTATAGAAAGCATTTCAAGTCAAATTCCACATTTAAGCCAAAAGGGGTCAAGGTCTTTAGAAAATGAATATAAAAGTTTTCTCTTTGGGAAAGTAATTTGTCTAGATCACCACCACGTCTAGGCAAGGAAACCTTTTCTATACCTATATATCTTAAAGATGAGATAGGATGTCCTTCTTCCAAAAAATGCGCTGCCACTGGATAATTTAAATTCTTGCATCGTATTGTGCTGCGATGTTCTGCAATGCGCGTTTTAAGCTCTCTGCTTGTTTTCCCTACGTAGGATTTGCCACACGGACAAGTGATTAGGTAGATTACTGATTTAGTGTTGCAGGAAATTATCCCTTTAATTGCAATAATTTTACCAGTATGTGGATGCTTAAACGTGCTACATTTATGTGTATAGTTACATTGTGCGCAAGCACCGCATCTACGATTGCCATCTGGAATCCGAGCTAATAGAGATTGGGAAGGAACGATAGACGGGGGAAGATCTGAGTGTACGAGCATATCTCTTAAATTTCTTCCACGTTTGAATACTGTCTGGGCCGGGTTCCTAAATTGACCTCCAAGATCAGTGTCTGATTTGAGTATGTGCCAGTGTCTGTTAATGATACTTTTCAATTTTTCAGAACACTTGGTATAACCTGTAGAAAACATGATGGTGGGTTCCTTTATCTTAGGTTTGCTACGCAGTAAATCCGACCTGGGTCTGTCGTTGATTCTATTGACCGCAGTGTTAATTTGGGATGCCTTGTATCCTCTGGCACTAAACTTGGATTCCATCATTGTCAAGTTTCGAGTATAGTCAGCCTCTCTACTGCAAATTTGTTTCACTCTGCAAAATTGGCTGTAAGGTAAGCTGTTCTTAAGTGGCAGAGGATGGCAAGAGTCTGCTTTTAGGAGACTGTTGCGTGCAGTTGGTTTAATGAATAGATCTGTGTACAAGATGTTATTCTCACGTATAATCCATACATCCAAAAAGCTAATCCGAACCGCGTTAAAGTCCATTGTGAATGTTAAAAATTCAGAGCAGTTGTTAAGATATACGAAGAATTCCTGAAGTTCACTTACACTACCACGCCATAGGAGAAAGACATCGTCAATATAACGCTTCCATAATGCAATGTGGGATGTAAACCTGTTATTCGTATAAATGCATTTCTCTTAAAAAAAAACCCATATAAATATTAGCAAAGGATGGGGCAAAGGGGCTACCCATAGCTACACCTCTTTTTTGTAAAAACCAAACGTCCTGAAAAATAAAATAATTATAGGTAAGGATTAGTTTTACCAGTTCAAGGATACAATTGGTGGATGGGTTTGAAGGGTTATCGCGCTTAGAGAGAAAATATTCTAATGCTTCAAGACCTCCGTCGTGGGGTATGGAAGTGTAAAGAGCATTCACATCAAGAGATACTAGGATCGTTTCATCCTCTGGAAGAGGGTTAACGGCTTCAATGACTGAGTAAATGGCCTGTATCCTTTATGAACTTTGACGGCACGCCATGGCCACGCCCTTTGACGTAGGGTCGCAAATAGCACAACTTTTCTCAAGTAACATCTTGTGAGTGTACTGAAGTATTTTGAAGCCCAAGCGACAACTCCCCTGGGAGGAGTTTGTTCAAATACAACGGCAAAAAAGATGACATTATTGAATATGGCCTACTTTGACAGCACGCCACGGCCACGCCCTTTGACGTAGAGTTGCAAGTAGCACAACTTTTCTCAAGTTCCACCTCCTGAACGTATAAAAAAAATTTGAAGCCCAGGCGACAAATCCCCTGGGAGGAGTTCGTTCAAATAGGAGGCGAAAATTGAAAAATGACAAAAATTGAAATTAAAATATCTGACTTCCGTTGGGTTTTGGGGTATGGATCCAAGAGGCTTTTTTGTTGGTCTTAGACTTAGACACGTGTCTACCGAGTTTCATAAATATCCGTGAAACGGGGTGTTGGGGCTGCTTTTTAAAAGTCCTGTAGGGGGCGCTACAACCACGACAAACACGATTTTTGGTATGTGAGCTCTGGGCAGCAGTCTACACGTGTCCTGTGAATTTCATATTCATAACTATTACGGTCTTCGCACAGTGATATACCCTGCCATTAGAGCGCCACCTAGTGGCGGAATTTTTTTCTCCTTTAAACGTTAGCCTCAGGGAGCCATGGGCTATCATCCTACCAAGTTTCGTTTAAATCGCATTTGCCGATGTGGAGGTATAAACTTCTTAATTTTAAAGAGCGCCACCTAGTGGCGATGGCCTAAAATGTTGTACGATGCTTAATGGAGGTATAAGGAACTATTGACCAAAGTTTGGTGTCGATACGACATACCAATGTGGCAAAATATTGCACTTGCTTTTTTGACGTCAAATTGACATAAATGAAAATATTTATAACGCGCTTATTTTGTGAAATATCAAAATACTTCCAATGAGTTATATTTATGATACAGTCTCCAGATGCTACGTGTGAAGTTTCGTGCGAATCGGACAAAGATGCACGTGGACGTAATTTTTGACGTAGTAGGTTGGAGTTTTTGCGCTGTAGCGAAAAAGATATTTAGGCGGAAGTGGGCGTGGCCTATATGAGGAGTTGCAGCAATCAATCCTGCATGTATGGATATAAGGTTTATGAATGTGCGACCAAGTATGCGGGAGTTATGAGCGTTACGGAAAATGCTCAAAAACAGCGCCACCTAGTGGTCTTCCAAGTGTGCGACATGAACGTGACGCATAGAATATATAAGTGTTCACCAGCCCCGATAACTTTGCCAAATAAAAACAGTCAAATGTCTACGTTGAGATGGTGCAAATCGCCGGCAAAAGTTTTGAAACAGTAATAAACGAAGCAATACCAATAGGGACCTTCCAGTTTCACTGGCTCGGTCCCTAATAAACCAATACATTTTCCAAATTCAGCTGAAAGGCATGAAATGTTATTTACTCCTGCTTCTCACAATAACAAAAGTTTATTGCAGGTAATTTCATTTTTCTTCATACAAAGGTCCCCACCTGAATTATCCTGCATCGATCAGTAAGATCTTTTGGAGACAGACAAGTACTTCTGCATGTACACTTTAAAGTAAAACTGGTCCACCCTCTCTCTGATGACTGCGTTTACCTCCGGGTCAACCTGGATACGCTGCACCAGCATGTCTTCCTGAGCACAAATCACAAAGTCACACCATTGCAGGCCAGTGATCAACAGTTGACCCTGCACCTGCCAGTAGTAAGAGTGACTTTCACAGAGAGCCAAAGTGCCATCCTTCATTTGAAGGTATTTACAGTCCACATAGTTCTTCACATTAGGGCACTTTATCTCAACCAGTCCAAACGGTGGCTGTGCGACTGGATCAAAAATCAAGCCATCTGGCGAGGCACCAAGCCAAGGGGCATCTGGGTGGATGACGAGGCCACAGGGTGTGTAGTTGACATTTTTCATCCGGCAGTACTCCCTTGCCACCTCAAACTCCATGTCTGCACCTCTTCTCATTTCTGCAGTCTGCCTTGTTCCTTTGATGATTCTTTCTGCAAGAGACTCTGCAGAGCTCACTCCCCTCACAAAACACCTCTCTAAAACGTGAGGAGGTGATCCTAGGCCTGCGGAGCTGATGCCACTCCTGGTCTGCTGCCTGCTCTCTTGTCGCTGCCTCAATCTTATAGGCCATGTCCAGTGTGACATTCAAGCTTTTAAGGTGGAAGTGCTCCGCCTCAGTGCACACATGCACACAGTCTGTCGGGGCAAGCCTGTACTCCCCAATAGGCAGCGGTGGGTAAGGTGGAGGATCCTGGTGCATCTTGACTGACTTTGTGGGCAATACAGGCTGCTGGTATGAGAGCACACTCCCCCTTTGTGCTAAGCCAAAAGCTGTCTCAACAAGGGTCTTCTCATCACTGATGCCCATAGTTGCTGCTAGAGGTTTCTCTCTAATGCTGAAGTCTTTGTACATGTCTCCAATCAGTAGCAAAGAGATGTCTAGTGGGTCCCCAACCAAGCCCTTGTAGAGTGAAAGAATGTAATAGTGTTAGTAATATTAGTGTTAGTAGTGTAATTAGTGTTAGTAATATTTGCAGGTTGACACCTATGAAATCTCTCTTTTATTTATTTGTGTGTGTGTGTGTATACTGTGTGTGTATACTGTATGTGTGTGTATGCGTGTACATGTGTGTGTACATATGTGTGTGTGTGTGTATGTATTAGAGCCCGACCGATATATCGGCGGGCCGATATTATCGGCCGATATTAGGCATTTTCCAAACTATCGGTATCGGCATTTATAATGGCCGATAAATGAATATTTAAAAAAACGGACGAAACCCCCTTCAACCAGTTATAACGCCACAAACCCTACAACCGGCTGATCCAGCCAGCGAGCGCCGCGACGGCGGCAGCGAGCAGCGCGACGCCGGCGTCCAACGCGACGCGGAGAGTTGAAATTAGTTTAGCTTTATGCAAATGAGCGGCGTCGGCGCGAAGCAGCAACCCGCTACACTTCACGCCACTGTCCTATTTCACAGCGTCGCCGCGCATCAAGTGCTGCCGAAAAGGCGCTTTCTTCTTTAGTTTTCCTTCTGCTCCGGAGACGACTATATTCCTATGGGTGCTACGGGCGGCACTTGTGTCATAGACGCGCCGTGTTGGCAGTGTGTTTTGCACTTTATAATGCTTTATCTCCATTTCTGTTATTTTGATTACTAAATAATAAACAGGGGAAACGTATAAATTGTTATTTGAACATGCTTGTCACGCCGGCCTGCCGAATAGCTCTACTACAAACTTGATATTGCAATGGGCGGAACCGAACTTGATGTCTGCAGTGCTGCTTGAAGCCCCGCCCCCCTGGCGACGGCAGCCAGCCAGCGGCCACAGCGCCCCCTGCTGCTCATGTCGCTCGCGGTGTGACCCATGAAGTGTGTTCACTGCATTATCCTATTATTTTAGCGAGGACTCATAAATAACTACATATAACTAATGTTATGGAAATCTGTTTATGTTTTGTTACGTGTTTCTGGAATTTCTTTTTAAAATATATATATCGGCCGATATATCGGAATATCGGCTTTTTAAATCATCAAATATTTGTATCGGTATCGGCCTTAAAAATCCCATATCGGTCGGGCTCTAGTATGTATACATATGTAGACTGTATGATGCAGTAATTGCAATAGCAGCTCACTACCTCACCTGACTCCTCCTTCCGTGAGCCGGTTGAGTCTTGGTCTGGTGATGACCGTTTTGTTTATTGGCCCAGGTTTCACTCCCTGACAAAAAAAGGACAAACAACATACAATCTTAACAATAGGAGACAATAAAATGGAAAGGAAAATCCCCCGACAAAAAACGAACTAATCTGGCAAAGTATGTGACATATTACAACTGCCAGATGTTAAAACAATGAGAACAAAACAAAATTGCATTCAATAATACATTGCTCTCCATCTAAGATTCCTGACCCTTTAAAAGTTGGTCTCTGGCATTGACAAATTGTTGTAATACATATGTATACTCAAATATCACTAATGCCAGGAGTATTAGGCCTAGGAATTGTGTCTAAACACTTACCGCTGTTCTGGGCTTGTTCTTGTTCTGGGCTTGCCATTGCTGCTCTGTCTCAGTGCAGGTGTGGACAGGTGGCACAACCTGCACATTCAACTCTGAATAATGTGCAGTTTGAAACAGCAAAGCAACTGTGTGGTTACACATTGCAGTGCCAGCTACACATGAGCACCGATTGGATGTGAGGATGACAGGGTCCGAATCCCGAAGCACTATCTGTACAAAAGTATCTGGAGAGAATTTTTTACAAACATTGACACAGATTTGAGAGTGTGGTTGAGCTTTAATCTATCCTATTTGAGCACTGGTTCAAACAGATGCCACTGATTTGAGTAACAGTCTAGCTTAGGTTGCTGCGGCTAGTTTGGCAACAAATACAATAACACAATTTGTTCATGCTGTAATAGAGGGCTTTTTATAGGACGTATTATGAATAACATGGAATGATGGCACTCAAGAATCAAGGATGTCCAATCAGAGTCACCTATACCCCAGTAACCTCACTATACACATCTTTTAACAAGTAGACAAACAACAACATTGAACTTGGAACAACTGTGCATGCATTTACCAAGCGTCTCAGACTAAAGCAGCTCCTGCAAGTCTGTCCATGGTGATTAGACAGTCAAGGGGACCTGGTCATGATCACTGATTAGTCCACTCTTACTTACTCCTACCCTGAGAGGCTTGATAAATACTGTCCCTGAACTGGAACAGATTGATAACCCGAACAGAACACCCAACCCATCCCTAACGTTACTCTCAGGCTGTGTGGCTTCTCATTTTTCCTCATAGATCTGTGACAAGCTGCCCTGATGCTGACAGCACCAGTCAGTCTGTCTTTGTTTGATACTGATGAAAAATAAAGTGACAACGTGATTATGTAGGTCTATAGCTAGCAATCATAAATTTGCAGAGCGTGACATCAGCTCACATTAGTAGGTTAATGTTATCGTTAGCTTAGCTACCATAGTGACTAGATGGAGATACTGCATTATTCCCATTCGGGAATGCTAACATGAGCTACAGTAATATCATTGAAACAAACCACGCTTCCTTTTACAGTACAGTTCCACCTTGCTTACAAGGTAACTACTCTGTAAAACTCTGATATCACCCTGATATTTACCCAATAATTATCAGGGAGATATGGGAGTTTTTGCCAGATACCATGTTCAAAACTCCACACCCTAATGGGTGGTAGATTATAATCTACAATTACCAGGAAAGTATATGGTAATATAATTTAAACAAACCACGCTTCCTTTTACAGTACAGTTCCACCTTTCTTACAGGGTAACTACTCTGTAAAACTCCGATATCACCCTGATAATTACCCGATAATTATCAGGGAGATATGGGAGTTTTTGCCAGATACCATGTTCAAAACTACACACCCTAATGGGTGGTAGAGGATTATAATCTACAATTACCAGGAAAGTATATGGTAATATCATTGAAACAAACCACGCTTCCTTTTACAGTACAGTTCCACCTTTCTTACAGGGTAACTACTCTGTAAAACTCCGATATCACCCTGATAATTCCACGGCAGTAGCTCAGTAGGTAGAGCGGGTGGACAGAGCGGGGTCGTCCACTAACCGTAGGGCCGGCGGTTCGATCCCCTTGATCCCCGCTTCAAAACTGTCTGCGTGTCGAAGTGTCCTTGAGCAAGACACTGAACCCTGAACCCCAACTTGCTCCCCGGGCGCTGATCATAGCAGCCCACTGCTCCTACGTACAGTAGGATGGGTCAAATGCAGAGAACAAATTTCGTTCCCGAACTGGGAATGACAAATAAAGACCGAAAGGTCCCTAACTTCTATAATTACCCGATAATTATCAGGGAGATATGGGAGTTTTTGCCAGATACCATGTTCAAAACTACACACCCTAATGGGTGGTAGAGGATTATAATCTACAATTACCAGGGAAGTATATGGTAATATCATTGACACAAACCACGCTTCCTTTTACAGTACAGTTCCACCTTCCTTACAGGGTAATTCACAGGGTTTTACCTGATAATGTTTTGGAATGTACGTGGTACACATTTGTAATTACTGGGTAAATACCAGTTAATATCTGCATACATACATGGGGGTTATTGGGTAAATTGTAACTACTGGGTAATTAGAAAGTAATTACTTAGTAAATAGTTGCAAGTTATCAAGTAAATACTGGGTAATTACCAGGTAAATATCAGAGTCATTACTACCCTCACTTTCACTACACAGGTTGATTGGTAATACATAATCTATAATTCCTGGATAAATACCTGGTAGTTTTCAGTATATATTGTGACGCCCTGCCCCTCTCTCTGCCCATTGGTTGTGGGACTTCCCTGGGTGGAGATTGGGACAGGGCGTCAGGCCAATTGGCCACACCTGCGGGGGTATAGGGATCCAGAGTTTTAAGGGCTGGGTAGCCATGTGTTGAGGTCTCTCTTTGCTGCTTCTAGGCTGAGCTTTGGGGCTCAGTCTTCCACTCGCCATGTGGTTTTAAGTATAATTTCTTTTGTTTAAGTATAATTATTTATGTTTACTTTAACCAGTAAAAATGAGTTACTAATAAATTAGTTTTTGTTTATTTCATGTGTGGACTCCCTTTATTTTGCCACTACCTGACCCGGTGTGTGACAAAATGGGGGCTCGTCCGATTGTTAAGTTCATTTCGTAGACAAGTGTAAGTATCTTTAGTTTGGTAAGGGTCATTTGGTCAAATTCAGCCTGGTTGGTCTGAATATGGTTTGTGTGCTGGCATTTGCTTTGTGTTCCTGTTAGGAATTGTAGTTTTGCTTCAGTAAGTTGTTTGGTTTCAAAGGATTGATTGGCTTATTGGTAGCACCTGTTGAAGCCAATTCAGTAGCTGCCAGTGTTGGGAGTTCCACATGTGACTTGTCATTTGGATTTCAGTTTTAGGAGGGAGTTGGTCGGTGAAGTTTGGAAGTAGTAGAGCATTGTATCCTTACGTTTTGTTTTTTGCTTAAAGGTTAATGTTTTGGTTGTAATCAATAAAATAAAGGTTGGAACTTTGAGTTTGGTTATTGGGGACAGTCTTGTAATGTGGTATGGAACCATGAATCCCCTGTGAGGCTAAGAAGACTGGTTTCCAATAGGGGGACTGGTCTTGGGGAATTTTAGTGTGGCTGCAAAAGTGGGTAGAGCGGTTGTCTCGGGAGCACATCCACGGTGTAAGAGAGGGTCGCTGGTAACAGTTGCTTTTTTCTTCCCAGTGGGCTAAAGTGCATAAATACCCCCCATCAGTAGCGGCACGAAGACTAGGGATGGAGCTAAGGTAGTTATGGGGTCGCTAATGTCTTAGTTAGTCAGGGCTGGGGAGGTTCCATTTTGGTTTGGCTGTCCCAGACTTTGTTAGTGGTTCCAGCTGATATTGTTTTTGTTTTTTTCTTTCTCCTATTCTATTTTGTCTGTGAGTGTAGTTAGTCCAGGTATGGCATCTACAGTGGATAAATTTGTTGACTCACCGTCAGTAGCACTACTGGATCAGTGTACTAAAGACCAGTTACTGCTAATTGCTGAGAGATATGAGATTGAGATATTGGATAAAAAGTTAAAGGAGTCTGTTAAGGGAAGTTTGATGGCAGGTTTGCTGGAACAGAGAATTATTCAACCCGTTGGGGGGACTCAGTCTTCGGCGTCTGCAGGTACTGTTTTGAGTTTTGAACAGCAAAAGGAACTTTTGTTGTTAAGGCAATCTCATGAATTACAGCTACAAGTACAACTTCAGAATATCAAACAGCAAAATGACTTGGTTTTGGAAGAGATGAAGCAAAAAACTGAGTTAGTTAGGTTAGAGCTACAGAATAAAAAGCTGAACTTAATTCAACAGGGTATATTGCCAGGTTCGGCGGATAGTGACAACCCTGTGTTTCAGTCTGGTGCACCAGTGGCATCTTTTGATATATTCAATAATTTGCGCTTGCTTCCAAAATTCAATGAAAAAGACCCTGATTCATTCTTTTCATTATTTGAGCGAATAGCGGAGTCGAGGAAATGGCCGGAGGGTGATCAGGCGTTAATGTTACAATGCGTCCTGACCGGTAGAGCCCAGGAGGCGTACTCAACTTTGAGTACTGCTGATTGTAAAGTGTACAAGCGAGTTAAGTCTGCGGTGCTTAAAGCATATGAGTTGGTGCCTGAGGCGTACCGGCAGCGGTTCCGTGGTTGGAAAAGAGGAGATAAACAGTCTCATGTGGAGTTTGTGCGAGATCTGACAGCCCATTTTGGTCGTTGGTGTGCAGCGTCTGAGGTGGACACGTTTGAGAAACTGTGCGACCTGGTAATATTAGAACAGTTTAAAAACTCTGTACCTAAAAATGTGGCTACTTACCTCACAGAGAATAAAGTAGGTACTCCTGGTCAGGCGGCCGTGTTGGCCGATGAGTACGTGTTGATTCATAAAAGCAATTTCAATGCGGTAAGTTCAGATAATGTGCGCAGAGAGAGTTATGGTCATCAAAAAGGTGCATCAGACTCTTATGCTAGGAGTGAGCATGGCATGCGAGAAAGGCAGGCAGAAGGTAGAACGTGTAATTACTGCAAAGGCAGTGGGCATTGGAAGAGTGAGTGTCCAGTCCTCAAATCAAAAAATAAATTCTCTGGTACGCAAGTAAGACCAGCGGCTTTGGCCAGTTCACTCAGCCCAGCGGTAGTGGTTGAGGAGCAGGTTGAAGCCAGGCAGCAGAAGAGCATGGAGGATTTTGGACCATTCATTTCTGAGGGTTTGGTCTCTTTGCCGGGTAGTGTTGAACAGGTGCCAGTAAAGATACTGCGGGATACCGGCTCATTGGACTCATTTGTGTGCAAGTCTGTTTTACCCTTCTCGTCGGAGACTGACACAGGAGACTTTGTGCTGGTCAGAGGGATGGGGATGGTGGTGTTCCCTGCACCTGTGCATAGGCTGTGTTTTGTCTCAGGTTTGGTGAAGGGAGATGTTGAGATGGGTGTGCGCACTGAGTTGCCAGTGGATGGGGTGGACATAATTCTGGGGAACGGTCTTGCTGGGGCGCAGGTGTGGGCTGATGGTCCTCCTCCCAATATAGTCACTAAAAGTGTGCCTGGTCAAGATCAGCCAGACAGTGTATCAGATGTTGCAGTTGTGTATCCAGTCTGTGCTGTGACGCGTGCCATGACCACTGCGTGTGACGCACAGAGTCTTGCTACCAAAAAGTCAGAGTTGGAACCTGCTGAAGTTTGTGTGACTTTGCCTGATCAGTTTAAGTCTATGTCACGATCTGAGTTGGTTGAAGAACAGGAAAATGATGATAGTTTAAAAGAACTGTTTGACAAAGTACTTTCGCTTGGTGAGATACTTAGTTCTGCTCACGGCTATTTTATTCAGGGAGGCTTATTGTTTAGGAAATGGGTGCCTCATGGAGAAGCTTTTGTTGGGGAACCTGTTTTTCAGTTTGTAGTGCCGAGTAGGTTTCGGGACTTGGTGTTGCAAACTTGTCATGATAATGTAGCTGGGCATCCAGGGGTAAAGAAAACATATGACCGGGTGTTGCGGTACTGTTTTTGGCCCCGCCTGAAGCGTGATGTCTCAGCATATGTCAAAACGTGTCATACATGTCAGTTAACCGGCAAGCCAAACCAGTCAATCAGACCGGCTCCACTTTGTCCAATTCCTGTGGTTGAGCAGCCATTTGCACATTTGATTATTGACTGTGTCGGGCCGTTGCCTTGTTCAAAACTAGGTCATAATTATTTGCTGACTGTCATGTGCCAGGTAACCAGGTATCCAGCGGCGTATCCACTCCGAAATATATCTACTAAATCGGTGGTGAAAGCTTTGACACAGTTCATTTCGGTGTTTGGGATTCCCAAAATTATTCAGAGCGATCAAGGCTCGAATTTTACATCCGGTATGTTTGCCGAAATACTGCAGCAGCTTCACATTAAGCATAATAAAGCTTCGGCTTATCATGCGCAATCACAGGGCGCCCTAGAGCGTTTTCATCAAACGCTGAAGTCTTTACTGCGCTCTTATTGTACAGAGCTGGGGTGTGACTGGGAGGAGGGGTTGCCGTGGCTCCTGTTGGCAGCGAGAGAAGTGGTTCAGGAGAGCACAGGTTTTAGCCCCAATGATTTGGTGTTTGGTCACAAGGTACGGGGTCCCATGGCTGTGTTGGGAGATAGCTGGGAAATAACAAATCCTCCCCAAAATTTGCTTGACTATGTCAATGGCTTCAGGCATAGGTTGGTTTTGGCGGTTGAAAGTGCAAAAGAGAAATTGGTAAAGTCACAGCACAAAATGAAAGCTCTGTATGACAGGCGTGCAGAGCCTAAGCGGTTTCAGGCTGGTGACCAGGTTTTGTTTTTGCAACCTATTGTGACTTCTCCCTTTGAGGCAAAATTCTCCGGTCCGTACACTGTAGTACGGCAGGCTTCAGACTTGAATTACATCATTGCCACTCCAAACTCTAGGAAAGCCACTAGACTGTGTCATGTGAATTTGTTAAAACCTTTCTACGGACGTCAGACAGTGGGGAAAGGGGAAAGTGGGAGTGGTATGGTTAATGCTTCTGTTTGTACATCTGCAGTTCTGAGCTCATCTCCGGCAGTCAGAATGGAGGAGAGTTCGACCACTGATGTGGTTTTGCAAGGGCGATTGAAAAATTCAGAGTCACTGAAAAATTTGGATAACATGTTGACAAATTTGGATGATAAACAACGTGCTGAGTTGGGTGCCCTTATTAAAAGCTATCCTGTTCTGTTTTCAGATGTACCTTCTCGCACACATCTTATTGAGCATGATGTGGATATTGGTGATGCAGCACCTATAAAGCAGCGTTTTTATCGGGTTTCATCAGATAAGCGCAAGCTTTTAGACAAAGAAGTTCAGTATATGTTGGACAATCATATTGCTGAGCCGTGCGTTTCAAGTTGGGCATCGCCGTGTCTGTTGGTCAGTAAGCCGGACACAACTTTTAGGCCATGTACTGACTTTCGTAAAGTTAATAACGTTACAAAGCCAGATGTGTTTCCTCTTCCGCGCATGGAAGACTGTATAGATCAGGTGGGGTCTGCCGTTTATGTGACTAAGTTTGACCTTTTGAAAGGTTATTGGCAGGTTCCCCTGTCTAAGCGGGCACAGGAAATTTGTGCATTTATTACACCTTCTGGTCTGTATAAGTACACTGTTATGCCATTTGGCCTGCGTAATGCACCTGCAACATTTCAGCGCCTCATGAACCAGGTTGTGGCGGGGCTGGATGGCTGCGCAGTGTACCTTGATGACGTGGTAATATACAGTGATACATGGTCTGAACATATTCAGCGCATTCGCGCATTGTTGGACAAATTGGTCTGGGCAGGGTTGACTGTTAATTTGGCAAAATGCGAATTTGCAAAGGCCACAGTCACCTATTTGGGTAAGGAGGTCGGTCAGGGCCAGGTGCGTATGTTACAGGATAAGGTGGATACAATAGTAAGATATCCCCCTCCAACCACCAAGAAAGGGCTAATGCGCTTTTTAGGGATGGTGGGATACTACCGAAGCTTTTGTCAGAATTTTTCAACAGTTGTAGAGCCTCTGACGGCACTTTTGAAGAAAGATGCACACTTTGTGTGGTCAGACAGATGTAGACTGGCATTTGAAAAGGTCAAGGCACTTTTGTGTGCAGCACCTGTGTTGGATGCCCCTCGGCTGAATGAGGTTTTTTCCCTGCAGGTGGATGCATCTAACGTGGGGGCAGGAGCTGTACTTATGCAGGCAGGAGACCACGGGGTTGAAAAACCTGTGGCCTTCTTCTCTAGGAAGTTTAATAAGTACCAGCTCAATTACTCGGTGATCGAGAAGGAGGCACTAGCATTAATATGGGCATTGCAGCATTTTGATGTTTATTTGGGATCTGGTCTAACTCCGTTAGTGGTCTATACCGATCACAACCCACTGACTTTCCTGCGGTCACTTCAAAATCCAAATCAGCGGCTGATGCGGTGGGCATTGTTTTTACAGCCGTACCATCTGGATATTCGTCATATAAAGGGATCAGAAAATGTGATAGCGGATGCCCTTTCTCGGTTGCCTTAAAGTTGGGTGGTGTTCTCACTGATTTGTCTATTCGGCTCTTTTCCAGGTCTACCTTCTCACTACTCTTAATGTGCTCCTAGGATCCAGGTTGCTGAGTGGAGGATGGGGGTAGATGGGGAGGAGTGGGGGGGGATAATGTGGGGGGGCCCCTTTTCTGTAGGAGGGGGGTGTGACGCCCTGCCCCTCTCTCTGCCCATTGGTTGTGGGACTTCCCTGGGTGGAGATTGGGACAGGGCGTCAGGCCAATTGGCCACACCTGCGGGGGTATAGGGATCCAGAGTTTTAAGGGCTGGGTAGCCATGTGTTGAGGTCTCTCTTTGCTGCTTCTAGGCTGAGCTTTGGGGCTCAGTCTTCCACTCGCCATGTGGTTTTAAGTATAATTTCTTTTGTTTAAGTATAATTATTTATGTTTACTTTAACCAGTAAAAATGAGTTACTAATAAATTAGTTTTTGTTTATTTCATGTGTGGACTCCCTTTATTTTGCCACTACCTGACCCGGTGTGTGACAATATCTAGTAAATACTGGGTAACTTGTTGGTATTTACCAGGTAAATATCAGGTAACTACCAGGTAAATAAGTGGTAGTTACCAGGTAAATATCAGGTAACTACCAGGTAAATAAGTGGTAGTTACCAGGTAAATATCAGGTAACTACCAGGTAAATAAGTGGTGGTTACCAGGTAAATATGTAATGTAAATACTTGGTAATTACCTGGTAAGTACTTGGTAATTACAAGGTAATTACATTTAATTACCTGGTTATTACATTATTAAATACATCTTATTACCAGGTAATTAGCTGGTAATTACCGGACTGTAAAAGGAAGGGATACCCAAACCTTCATAGTCAAATATGTATGAGGAGGCGTATAGCTTAAACCCCTTGTCCATTTTGTTGGCAGGAGTTTTAGATGTCAACCTGCATATGCGATGGACATCAGTTATGCTCATTTTGGGTAATTCCTGAAGGCATCTCGAGTAAAACAGCACCATATCCAACATAGCCGGTTCAGCGCGGTACAGCGGACCTGAACCGGATGTGATGAGACCTGTTTCGCAGAATGCGGAAGTACGTTGCGCATAACCCCTATTAATGTTGGATACATGAATATGAATGAATATTGCGAAACCTACATTCTTGATATGGATCCCATTAGTACTATAAAAAAAAGACTTGGTTGGTTGGTATCCATGTTAGGGTGAGATCATGTAAGTGGTGCATTACAAATGAATACTTAACAAATAATATGGTTTAATGAAGTGGTTCTCTACTGGTCTAGCCTCAGAACCCACATGTGTCATTAGACCAGTGGTTTTCAACTAGACTTGCCCCAGGACCCACATGTATCATTAAGTCACGACACTTAAATAAAAAATGTTTACCAATATTGCTGTCATGGCCAAGGCTCCAGGGGTTTTTCCCCTTTTCCTCGTGTTTCTCCTGTGGGTGTGGCAATCTACTTTACTCCTCCTACTGATTACTCCGATCAGCTCACCTGCTCCTCATCATGTCATTAGCTATAAGCTCCCTCATGTTTTTACTTGTCTCATTGGAATCTCTTGTGCTACAGGTCCAGAACTCATCTTGCCTGCCTCTCGCTCATCCCTCCGTCTTCACCTCTGCCACCTCTGCCCCATTTCCTGTACAATAAATCCTGTTTGACTTCAACTGTGAGTCTTTGTTCTGCATCTGGGTCCCAAATGGTTACTGGTCATATCAGAACGATCTGGCCATAAGAAGAACTTTTCAGAGAACCCTCTCCAGCCAGGGCACACTCATCATGACCTACAGCTCCGGAACCTCAGGGACAGCAGCCTCGTCATGTCTAGTCAGGTCACACATGTCGGTGAGCAATTAACTGCGATCTTGGCTCAACTTGCGCATTTAACTGTGGGACCCCAGTCAAGCCAGCCTGTCGCCACTGCTCTGCCAACACCAGCTTCCCCGATTGCTCATCCGTTTCGAGAAGCTCATGTTTCCGAACCAGAACTGTACTCAGGAGACTTGGGAAGATGTAAGTCCTTTCTACTTAAGTGTTTACTAGTTTTTGGCCAGCGGCCGCATAACTATGCTACTGATGAAGCTAAGATCTCTTACCCGGTGGGTCTTCTGAGAGGAAATGCCTTAGCATGGGCCACAGCCGTCTGGGAAACTAGATTATTTTCCTTCCTTCTGTGTGGAATTTAGACAGGTTTTTACCATCTGGTTCAAGGAAAGGATGCCTCCAAGCGGTTGTTCTCCCTTCGTCAGGGTTCCCGCAGTGTTGCGGAATATTCGGTGAATTCCGAATTATTGCTGCCGAATCTGGCTGGAACGATGCGGCCCTTCAGGGGGAATTCCACAGTGGACTTAATGACCAGGTTAAAAATTAACTCATGGTGAAGGATGAATCTGACTCCCTTGAGGCCCTAAACTCGCTTGCCATCAAGTTAGACAATCGTCTGTGAGAAGGGCGCCGAGAAAGATCCTGCCACTCTCTCTCTTCTCCCCCTTCCCACTCTCATTCTCGTTCATTGGTTGGAGCGGTCTCGGAGGAGCTCCCCAATCCCTAAGTTTTTCCCAACCTTTCTCAGTCACGAGAGGAGCCTATGCAACTGGGTTGGACCCGGCTTACCCCAGCAGAATGCAAAGGAGAAGGGAAGCGAGTGAGTGCCTTTACTGTGGTCAGTGTGGTCATTATCTCGCCTCCTGCTTACTTCGGCCAAAAGAGAGGGCTCTACAGTAGGTGAGGAGTTGCTGGTGAGCCAAACTATCTCCTCTTCTGTGTCTCCACTCTGTATGCAAATCCAAGCTACTCTGTGTTTCAACCTACATTCATTCAGGCGCTGATGATAACTTCTTGGATGTCAAGTTAGCCTCCCAAGCTGGCATACCGGTGGAGATGCTGGAATCTCGATCACGGTAAACACTGGATGGAAGATTTCTGGCTCAAGTCACTCATCGTACCGTTTGGTTGCTCCTGGTTCTCTACGGTAACCATCGGGAGCATATCTTCCCCTTTTGGTTCTGGGACACACATGGCTAAAGATGCATAACCCACACATTGACTGGTCTGCAGGGAAGATAGATTATTGGCGTTAATTCTGTCATTCCTTTTGCCTGCAGTCTGCCCTACCTCCCAGCGAGCCCTCTCATTGCCGCCACACCGTCCATACGACTGTTCCATAGATCTGCTCCCTGGAGCCCCTCTACCGTCCAGTAGGTTGTACAACCTTTCCTATCCTGAGAGAGAGGCCATGGAGAGATATATAAGCAACTCCCTTGCTGCTGGCATAATTCGCCCCTCTTCATTCCCTCTTGGCACTGGTTTCTTCTTTGTGGGGAAGAAAGATGGTACTATGTCCCTGTATAGATTTCCGAGGGTTAAACAATATAACCATAAAGAACGTGATGAAGCTTTTAACACTCTCTTTGGCCACTTCGAGTATGCTGTTATGCCATTCGGACTCACCAACACCCCAGCTGTGTTCCAAGTGTTAGTGAATGACGTGCTCAGAGATTTCCTCAATTGCTTCATCTTCATATACCTGGATGACATTCTCATCTTCTCCCACACTCCCTCTGAACACATCCTCCACGTTCGTCAGGTACTTCAAAGGCTCTTAGAAACAAACTTTGTGAAAGCAGTGAGTTCCACGTCAACTCAGTCAGCTTTCTAGGCTCTATAATTGAGAGCGGGCAGGTAAGGACCGATCCAGAGAAGGTTCGGGCGGTGGCGGAGTGGCCCAAACCTACCAACCTGAAGCAACTAAAACGCTTCTTGCTAACTTCTATCGCCGATTCATCAAGGACTACAGTCATGTCGCAGCACCACTCTCTAGACTCACCCCCTACTCCTCTCCCTTTGTGTGGACTCTGGAGGCTGAACTTGCCTTCGCCAAACTGAAGGGACTGTTCACCTCTGCTCCGGTGCTGATCCAGCCAGATCCCTCTCGCCAGTTAATTGTAGAAGTAGACCCTTCGGACTCTGGAGTTGGGGCTGTGTTATCCCAGCGTTCAGCCCCGGATCAAAAACTTAATCCTTGTGCCTTTTTCTCTCGCCGTCTATCCCCTGCTGAATGCTACTACGATGTGGGAAACCGTGAGTTGCTGGCAATGCCTGCCGTCCTAAAATCTCTCAGCCTTGCTTACCCTACCATCTGCTCCGACGCTCACCACCTGCCTGCCTCTCGCTCATCCCTCCGTCTTCATCTCTGCCCCATTCCCTGTACAATAAATCCTGTTAAACTTCAACTGTGAGTCTTTGTTCTGCATCTGGGTCCCAAACGGTTACTAGGCATAACAATTGCAGTAATGAACTATGCCTTCATGTATTGTTAAAAGCTTGGAGCGAACAGCTGCAACAATTGGGGCTAAACTCAATGCAATAGTAAGCCAATGAATTAACATTGAAACCTTAGTTAATTAATGGGCTTCTGTAGCAGTGTTCCTCCTGCCACATGCCACATAAGTGGCTTTTCTGGGCCCCTTCGATGCAGGACACAGGTAGATGATTTGTAGATGTATTTATTGGAGATGGCATGATGGTGTACGCCGAGCAGATGGTATATGCTGCCATGACAGAGGCTCTCTCCTGAGTGTGTGTGGTGATAGCTGGTTTATCCTGGGTGCCATGATTGCTCATGCACCACAGGTGTGCAGCCCCAGGCCTAGAGTCTCATCAGTGACTAGGGCCAGGTGAGGCTGTAAACCAGCTATCAACCACACACACTCCACATACACTCCACAGCTTCTTTCTAAAGATTAAGGTTTGGCATATGCAACACCAGTTGAGAATAACTGATTTAATACATGCAAAAGCTGAATTCCTTTGCATAGAACAGATATTTTTCCCATACTGTTGATGTCGATAATGGCTGACCAAGTGACCCCTTTCCTATGTGTTTGTTCCGATCATTATGCAAACACAGACTTCCACGCTCAGATGCTTGGATGGCTTGTCTATGTACTGTCTACGTAAATAACACTGCTAGACCGTTCTCATGTTGAAGGAAGCATGTAGATTATTATAGATAAATATCATCCCATTTGCTTCTGCTACCATTAAAGGAACACTCCACCCATTTGCATTAAGCTTTGCATTGTTAGAAACCCAGTCATACTTTTGAATGGTCGTGCAACACTCTCTCATTTTCCCCTGAGATGGGAGAAATCCGTATTTACCTTTTACACTTCGTCCTACAATGACGCAAAAATCGTCGTTTTACGTCATAGTAGGAGGAAGTGTAAGAGGGGGGGTATTTCTATTAAAACTACAAGCACTTGTTCCCACTCTTTCAAACCCGCCCATAGGGGGTGGGACCTAATGCGCTAACACACCTATCACAGATCAGTGCCAGTGCGTTAGACTTCACCTGCAGAAAACATGGCCGAAGGTACTGAATACGATTGGGATTTTGATGAAGTTATGGTAGAAACGGGTGTTCGTGGCTACCTTTATGAGCCACAATATAGCGACGAGCAGCTGAGGGCTATGGAGGAACAGGAGGCGGCTGAAGCTGCTGCCGCTACAGCCGAGGCAGGCGACCTGCCTGCCGCGGACGAGGAGCCCGCAATGGCTCGAGCTAGGGCAGATTGGTGGTGCCTGTGCTCTCACTGTGCGCCAATGGACACAGAACAAGAGTCTGTCTGCTGCCGAGAATTCCAGCGGTGCCAATTTCTTCTGGACGAAATCATGGAATCAGAGGACGACACGGACGTGTGTGTTGTCGATCACCCGAGTTTCGCACCCCATATGGATAGCGGCGTCCTGGAGACCTACTTTAGAATACCTAAGGTCAACTGGAAACGGCAGCCAAAGCCTACAGGGCCAAATGGACGTCTTTCTGTAAAGTAAATTTATTTTCTTTGTTACTAATGCACAAATAGCTTGCAGTTATGCTAGCTACTGTGGCACGCTAGGCTCAAAGACCATCACTAACTTTGTGCTCAATGTTTTGTCCAGACAATTTCGCCTAACAGCCTACCGGCACTTTCTTGAGTGGGTCCTGCAAGGAGAGAGATTGGGCAGAGGGCGTCGAGTCGTGTTACCAGCTTGTGTCGTGCAGGCTATCCGCCAGAGATACCCAGCTCCAGACGGCCAGTACTGCGGGCACCAAGAAGCGGAGGACGCTCAGGACGATCTATAGTTTCATTGTTTGTATATAGTCATTCAACAGTTGTATTGTTTGTATATAGTTATTTAATTAAATGGTTCAAATTTACGTTGTTGTAGTCATTTCTTAGTAGTGTTGCTCCAAGTGTATTCGAGTTATTGAACGATCAGCATTTCAAAACTGTAACGACATAGCTACTGTTGCCTCAGATGACAAAGATAACAGAATGGTGGTCATACCTATAATTTCTATAAATTAAGTATTCCAAGTATACATTGCATTATAAATTTGTTGCAAATCAGTTACCTCCTTCCAAGTTTATGCTTTGTTGAAGGCAGACAGGAGAGCAGGAGTGACATTTTGTTTTTAATTCACAAAGAAAGAATTGTCATGATCAAAACACACAACATTATCCACACTATTAAAAAATGATATTGACCCTGTGATTGGGTATGTAAGGTGCTCGTGGCAGTGCAAACAGGTAAGGCAGTGCAAGGAGACATGGTAATATTGCAAAATATTGTTGAGGAATGGGTTATTGTAGAGCTGACATCTCAGAAGCGGCTCTTGAATGATGGACGTTGCAGCTTTTTTTGGCGGCTTCGGGACGGGCAATATTAGGTGGCAAAGGAGGTTGTGGTTGGGTGAGTGAGGAGGTTGGGTCCTTGAATGTTATGTTTGGGTTGCGTCTGTTTTCTATGACCTTCTCAATTAGCGTCTGGATGAACTTGGTGGTGTGTGGCTTATATATTTTCTTGACTATCCATTGCTTGGACTTTTTGCAGAAGACCTGCTTGACGCGTGGTTCTCCTATGAATGACAAGGATTATAATGATTACACAGATATCTGAATGAAGATTTGACTAGTAGATGTCTCTCCACAGGAATATAATGAACTTTTCAGCACAGTATGCATTTTGAGTTAGCTGTGAACATGCTAATTTTGGTTATTTTAGTATTTAGAGTACATCAAAACACACCTGTAGCCGTGGTGGCTTGTTCTCGTGCCACAATGTTCTCATTATGGTCCATGATGGCGAGGTAGGCCCTCTCCCTCATTCCCTCGTAGGAGAAGGCCTGGCGTTTGGGGAGGTACTTAAGGAGAGCACTGTGAAAGATCTCCAGTGGCCCTGTGTGAAAAGGAGAATATATAGTACTAATTAAAACATGTTCAATAGGATATGTTAAAAACATGTGGGTAAAAAGGGTGTTGGTTCTTACCAGTATGTTTGAAGAGGGCCATCTTCTGAAGATCTTTCAAAAGCCTTTTGTCAAAGACTAGCGACATCAGGTCCTGATATGCCACCGAGTCCTTCTTCAGCCACATCCTCCTCTTCTGCTCCTCGGGTGTTAGAGGAGCATGGTCACAGTGATGCCGCTTTCCATCCTTGTCAGTCCATTGGTGTTCATTGACCACATGGTGTGGAATGCACTTCCACCTGTTTTGTAGTGCCTTTGGGAAAGAAAAGATTCTCAATAATACTATTACTTTAAAAAAAAAATCAGATAGAAAATGTATGGCAGCTTTTGATTCCTTACCTCGATGTCCCCCTTACTGGTGCCACAGGAAAACCACATGTGGTTTACGACAGACCTGTGAAAGATATTTAAAATTTGTAATTTTCCACCTTGTAAATCATATAGACTACGCCTAGTTGGTGGCAGACATGTCAATCAAAAGGTCAGGTAGGTTGACGTGTTGACTAGACATTTAAAAAAGTCACCGTTCACCTATTTTCAACTTTCTTGACAACATACATGGCTGAATTCAGGCACCACGCCTGAAGATTGCAAACCAACACTGACCTGTTCCAGGAAAGTAGGATTTCGTTCCCCTTTTTCTTCCCCTTTATCAGTAACTTCTTCCGGAAACCTGTGGTAAAAAATACAGCATAACTTTGGTCAAACACCAACAGTTTCTATATTGTCCCCAGTCAATGGGGCCAGGTAAGTCTCAATGGCTGTAGGTCCTGAATGTGGATAATAGCATGTGTGTGTTTACAAGGATGGCGAAAAAACATACCTTTTGCTGTGTGCCAGATGTCAAATTCGTGCTGGACATGAGGAAATTCTTCCCTCATTATCTTCTGTATTGACGTGGAGCGGTCCGTTGCCATCACCTCCACGTCAAGGCCCGTGTCCAGGAGATCGTTCATTCCCCTTCTAAACCCCATTGGCTCCATAGCGCCAGAGCTGGTGGCCTCTGTACACTAAAGATTTAAATTTGATAAGTTATCAAAATGTCAACATAGCAAGAGTAATTCTATCAAAAGTTTGATATCACAACGTTCAACATAGCATGAGTAATTATTGTTATTCTGCAACCATTCATATGTTTCTTACCTGAACCAGTTCGGTGTGGAGTATTTCCTTAGTACTGTCTAGCATGAAAGTGTAGTGGCAGTATTTCGCGTTGAAGCCTGGTGAGTCACATCGGCCATCACCTGACAAGTGTGGCCTCTTCCCATCCATCTGTTCCAAATATACTCTTGCCAAGAGGGCACTTCTTTGCTCTGTGTACACATGCTCAATAGCAGGATGCAAGTACGTCTTCTGGATGTTATAAAATGTTGATGATCCAATCATTTGGACACCCATTGTTTGGCACCAGTCGGAGAGTTCGGTGTATGTGCCGCCCCTGAACAGAACAGCTGCAGCCGAGAGTACATTTACCTCTGGCATTCCTCTTACGTCTGGTGAAGATTTCCAAGTACCAGAATGGCCCCCAAGACACGTCCATTTCACACTCCTCTGTGCCCCCGCATCATAGACAGTCTTTGAAGAAATTGGTTTCCCACACATCTGGCAAAACTTGAATAGTGACATTAGGCTGAATTCATTGACAATGATCTTCTTGCCACTCCAGTCTTCCTTTACACCTTCATCTTCTGATGGCGATGACGTGGGGGTGAGGGTTGACTCAAGCTGATAGCTTGAGCGGCACTGGTATCAAGGCTTGGGCATGTTGACTATAAAACAAACAAGAGGTTTCTTTTCAAACTATATTCCACTAATTTAAATCAGACCGTAGTCTTAGAATTCAATCAGATAGGGGTGTAGTGGTGAAATAATAGGTGGGTAGGCTTAACTGCAGTAAGGAAACTGGATGTTTTAAAAAAAAAAAGACAATGATAATGGTGAAGATTACTGTTTACAAGTGGTAGGCCTACTAGATAGTTCCAAGAGTGCATAAACTATATTAGGAAGTGCATTGAATGTATTGAGTGGTGGATAAACTAAGAGGTGGATAAACTATTTATGAAATTTCAGAGGTGGGTAAACTGCGTTTACTTGCGTTTAGTCTTCACTGCAGCCATGATTAGAGATAATATTATGTAGGCTACTTACAAAAAGTGCTTGGACAGAGGGAGGAATCTTTATTGGTGTTGACAACATTGGTGCTGCAAACTGGGGTTCATCCTCTTCTGATGACAACAAAGCTGCAGCAGACGTCGTTGTTGGAGTCTGAAATGTCATACGTTCAATAATTTTAAAACATTTGAATTACGTCAGACTAACACAGTAAAACATGGTGGATTTACATCGCTAATAGCAAACGTGTAGAACCTAGCTAAGTGTCTAACGTTACATTGCTAACTTTGCTTCCTCATTGCTGACGAGTAGAGTTAGCGAGGCAGACACATTACAACAACAAGCGACCAAAACATACAAGATATTTACTTTGTAAACAGCCAAATCATATGAGATGTGTTCTCAGTAGCCGCTAGCTGAGTTGTTGACGGGGGGGGGGTTGGGGCGCGATTACGGGCTGGCGGAGTTGTTGACGATCAACAACTCCGGGCGGCTGCCGCTTCGCCCGTGCCTAAAACCGCCACTGCTGCTAATAGAGTCGAGTCAGAAAGAGCCTTACCTCCAGGCAAATGCGTTTAGCGCAGCTAGCACTGCCAGCACTGCTAGTTCCAGACGTTCCTGGCTCTTCGTCGTCATCATCTGGCAAGGTAAATATCGCCGGAATTGCGGTTTTCAGAAGCGCGGGTCTCTTCGCTCCCAAGGGGTTGGGTTCGAAGTCTTCCGGCTTGAAATGTAGACTGCACACCTTCAGATTTTTTAGCGCTTCAATGGCTGTGTCCTCTCCAAACTTCGGGCTATTGATAGCCCGTAGCCACTTTTTGCATAAGTCCAACTCTTTGGGTAATCCATGAAAACTTACTCCGTGTATTTTCCTTGTCCTGGCTGAACATCCCGGTACGATGCAAGTGCACACCATTTCGAAAGGAAAACGAGGACTCGGAGTAATTCACTAAAATAACTCTTTACTAGGCGGTGGTAGCGTAGAGTGGCGCTCAACTCTAGATCCTTTGTTTATAGATTTATGGGCGGAGTTCAACCAATCAGTTCAACCAATTAGTTCAACAGTGGGAGTGGCCTGCGGAGGTGAGCATTGCAATGCACTATGGGGATTGTGGTCCGCAATCCACAATCGCTAAAAAGTCATTTTCTGCCTTATCTCGGTCAAAAAAGCACCACATTTAAAATTGATGCCACTATTTGACTACATATATGATCCACTTTCAATACATATTCATGTCTCCACCGGTGGAATGCCCCTTTAATAGTTGTTTACTGACATTGTGTTGGCAAGACCAAAATGACTATAGTTACTGCTGGCTGTATTAACTACTTGATCTTGCTTGTGTTGGAATTGAGCTTTAAAAGCATCACATTTTAAAAATACTAGGGCTGTCAAACGATTAAACATTTTAATCTAATTAATCACAAGGTTTCTTGAATTAATTTTCGATTAATCACAATCCTAAATATGACATAAAAATGCACATTTTCTGTGTACTGTTCTCAGAACAGAAAGATAAATGACAAGAAGCGGATAATTACATTTGTTTTTTATTAACGACAAATCCAGAAAAAATAATTTAATTCTAAACAATTTTGGCAACAACTGAATGGAACGTTTTTCTTTTTGAACAAACAACTCTCTCACTTTCACACAATTACATGTGGCCCTTTTACTTATTCATCTTTTAGCCAGTTGCTAAGGCAAACTAACTTGTTGACATGTTCTGAATGTAAAGCGGACCACAATATTTGCGGGCAAGCAGGGCCCGCAAATATTTGTTGTATACTGGAACTGTCCATCCAGAGGGCCAACCGGTTCGCCGGACTCCTCCATATCGCTCTGTCAGCAATGCTGTTTATGCCACAAGGAATGAACGCGCCGGGGGTTGAATTGTGGGTAAAACAGGGCGGGAATGCGTTAATGTGTTAAAAAAATTATCGCCGTTAATTCCAGAAGTTAATCATCTCGCGTTAACAAGTTAATTTTGACAGCCCTAAAAAATACATTTGGCTATTGTTTGTTATGCAGAGAACACATACATATTCAATAAGAATCAATTCTCTGTAACAGACAGCATGTTACAGAGACCACAAACCAAGACAAATCAAGAGAGTACTTATGTAAAAGGGGAAATGAAGAGTTATTCTCAATAGCTGTGTACAATGTTTTGTGCCAATGTCCACACTTTAAACACTCTAAAGTCTGTTTCCAACACTTTTCTGTGATGAGATGCAACCAATGCACAAATAACTCTCCAGCTGGTAAACCTTGGCATCATTGCACAGCAGCAGACAGTACTAAAAATAGGAATGCCTCAAAATCAATCCGTTGCACAAGACCTGTGAGTCAATATGACCATGAATATGCAGGAAGAGGCTGTGCAACCTAATCCTCTGAACAGATAAAGGCGTTGGACCCATTACCGTCATGCAATACTCCCAGAGCTCAACAGGCCTGTCGTGGCCCTGACCTATGAGACATACTTGACCTCTATGACTCTCCAAGATTAAATAAGAACACTTTGCAGCCCTAATCAGTTTCTCAACATGTAGCGCCGCATGTGTTGAAACCCATCAACAAAGAGTGAAACACAACAGATTATAGTTTTTGCATCTTGTTTTACTTGCGGCCTTCAAAAGGTTGTAGGTCAAAAGGCCAGTGTGGAACTCACTGAATTCATTACTACCGAGCAAACGGCTTCAAGCAGTAGATAAAACTATGTATGAACCACACATAGGGCTATTTTCATTCTTTTGAAGGGCCCCTATTTTACCACCAGGTGTGATGTTGATTAGCCATTACAAGCTAGTCAAGATGGCTTGTAATGGCTAATCAACATCACACCTGGTGGTAAAATAGGGGCCCTTTAACATAAACAGACCAACAAAATAGGTTCCATACTCAATAAATAAATGAGACTGTAGTAATATTAAGTATTACGTTGACAACCCATATAATAGTCTCCCTATGTAATGATGGTTCGAATGTCATTAATATTTAAAGTGTGAAATTATTTATCAAATAAAGAGAATCCAAAAAAACAAGCATTTAAGTAAGAGTGAATGTGCATCCATTATAGTGCTGGATGTATTTAGCTGGCTGTGACATAGGCTTATTGATCCTTCAGTGTGTCCTCAAAACCACATCTTCAATTTCCATTGGGCGTGGGACCAGTCCTGGGGCCTCATTTATAAAACTCTGCGTGAAACCCTCCCTAGAACATTGCGTACGCCCAAACCTCAGAATGTGCATACGCACAAAAACATTCCGATTTATAAAACCTTGCTGTGCACACCTGCACGCACTCTTCTCGTTATAAATACCAACATGCGTCTAATTTGGCGTGCGTGCACGAGCGCTCTGCTCCTCCCAAGTCCATCCCTTAATAGTCCTTAAAAGGTCAATGCTAATTAATCACTTAATATTTATAAGTAGGAAGGAGCCTTTTCTGACCAATCATTAGACGGAAAAATGGATGCACCTTTTAAAAAGAAATCGCATTTTTCGGATTCGGAGATCGAAGTGCTTCTAAATGAAGTAGACCAACGCAAGTCTATTTTGTGGCTTATTTATCAAGCTCATTATTTAAATGTTTAAGTGATACAGTTGGTCTGGCCGAGGATTGTGATTTGAAAGGGCTGTAGTGTGTTGAACATAATTTTGCTTTAATTCATATTTCATAATGGGTGCTTTTCATAAAATAAATATATAAATGAATAAATAACTCATATGTGGTGCGCAATGTGCGTTGGGTCCGCAATGAGCTCCGGGGATTACAGCATCTTATTCTTTTGGCGTTATTGGCGGTTTGCAAACACATATAGTGCATTACCGCCACCTTCTTCCTGTGGTCGTCTCCGGAGTTCACTGTTTGAAAAACTTTGCGGGAGCTTTACTCCAGGGTGAAAGGATGCGTAGAACTGCGCACTCTTTTCTGCAAGGTTTTTTTCTATATATCACGACGTTGGCGGTGAAAGATGCGTATGCACATTTCATCCCTGTTTCCGCAACATTTTTGTGCGCAGAGACCTTTATAAATGAGGCCCCTGGACACTCTGGAGGTATGGCAGAGAGGAGGCCTTGTAAGAGCATACCGATCTCGTGAGTTCACATTCTGTTTCTCACTCTAGATCAGTTTGGCCTCGATCCCGTTGAAATTCTTTTCCAAAAATTAAAAAACACTAGGACCAATCAGCACTAGTGGGAGGGAGTTTCAGTTCATGACATGGCTCAAGTTTTTTTAACAACGTAAAGCCTCGCCTATTTGTGGCATTCAACTGCTGCCCAGCCAAGGCCAGACATTTGCAATGAATATCAAGGCCTGATATTCATTGCAAAAGCCAAACGTGACTATGGTTTTACGAGGCTAGATGAGCTCAGTGGTGGATAAATATAGTCCTCATATTATATATATTTTTAAATAAATACTATATACTTTACTTAAAACTGTTAAAATTCTTTCAGGAGTAGAACAGTACTCCAGTAAGAGTTAAGGATCTCAATTCAGTTATTACTCAGGTTAAAAGTATTAAAGTACTTGTTGTAAATCAAGAGCTATTATTTGTTAGAAGTTATATAGTGAAATACTCTGTGAGAATATATTTTCTGGTTGACCATGTCTGCCTCTGTATTAGACAATTTAGATTTTAGACCACTCCAAGCTCATTTCTGACCAATCGGGGCCTCTCATCTTGCCTGCCAATCACATGCCCACACGGTATTATCCGTCCGTCCGTGTCACAGGTGCATGAAGGAAGGGGACATTATTCGTGGGGTTGTTTCGTTTCAAAATCTTGCTAATTTCTGCTCTCTCTCTCTCCCTCTTTGCAACTCTCAAATCTTACCTGCAGCAGCTCTCCTAAAATCTGGAGTATATTGTTTACTCTCTTGCCCCTCCTTTCAGGGGCAAGATGAATGTAGTGAAGTAAAAACAAATATTTGCTTTGTAATGTATATAGTATACAAATCATACAGTATACAGTCCCCAATAGCATTACTCAAGTAAAGTCTCTCAGAACTTGACATGCTCCAGCCCATTTCCCGCCCCTGGGTATGGCACCAACACCATGGTGAGCATAAGCCCTCACATCGCCTTCATGGTCGGCAGAGGCCCACATCCCTCCAGGTGCAGGACACAGAGCGTTGCAGGCAGTCACTTTGTGCCTGCAGCCATCAGGCTGCTGCAACAACCCCAGTCTAGGCACAGCCAGGCCACGTCTGCACGTCACAATCCATATATGAACCTTTGGATGATATCTCATTCCAAACAAGGTTGTTGACGTCGTCTGTGGCTACTTTTGCTTTTTGTTGGGATTTGTTTTGTTTTCGTCGACTTTAGCTGTTAAATCCTTCAAGTCTGTCTTTGTGTCTATGAGATCAAATGGATTTAAGGAATGGTATTTTTTTGTAAATGCAGCATCTGTTATCTGATGATAACTCACATAATGGTGTCTGTTGGTGGAGCAGTATGGCTGTAATGTGTGTTTCCGAGACATAATGTTCATTGTCTGGCCTGAACCGCTGCCATTTGGCTGGTATTGAACACAAGGGAAGGAAAAGGAAAACAAAAAGAGAAATGGTTGTGTTTTGACTTGTATCTAACTCACTTTTTTGTGTGACATGTAGCACTAACTTTAGCATTGCAAATTGATTCAGACAAAATGCTAAGGAAAGTGGGCTGACATTAATCATACCATTTCAGAAATGTGTTGCTACTTCTGAAGCTAACTTTTGAATTTCAATTGAATATAATTGATAAGTCAAATGACTTTGCTATTGTATTTTGTAAAATGTATTAAAAGGGGCTCAATAATGGTCTGAACTGTTACACTGATGTAACACTGATGAAACGCAGGGTATTGCCAGAATGTCAGGGGCTTCTCTGGGGCTGTGGCTGGGTAATTTTGGGTCTGGCTCAGTGCCTGTTCTATTCTAGTGCTATTACTTTAGGGGAATATGTTCTGCATCGGTGGACCCCTTACAAGCGGGTTTAACTTTGAGAAACAGAGCGGATGAAGAAAAATGGGAGCTGAGATAGGGCACGCTGCACTCCTCACGTAGGGTTTCATTCAGAGATTAACCCTGCGGGTCAGGTGCTGTTAGAGGCTGGGAAAGAGGTACATCAGGGCCCATTGCTGTGGGGATAGGGGTGGGCCAGAGGTGCTTAAGGTGGTGTAGCATATAGGCAGGGTGTCGCCTGACAGAGCTAATGGGACTCAACGTGTGGTGGTGGTCATCACTGTAGTGGGTGGGTGGGTGGTGTATGGGAGGTGGGAATTCTCCATTAAGGTTCTGGTGGATTTGAGGTTGAAACTTGAGGGACCAGGAGCAGAAAAATAGTAATAAAAATCCATGCATCTATCCTACTTGTTCTCTCACATTAAGGAGCTGCTGCAACAGATGACTTCTAACTTCTCCTAACTGGCCTCCTGGCCAATCGATCACCAGACTCTTCTTCTTCTTCTTCTGACTGCTGGGTGTGTTGTTGTTGTTGTTGTTGTTTGGCAGTAGGACTAGGGGTTTTCTTTGCAATGTATTGGTCATCTTGTGGCAATGTATTGGTGAGGTGAGGATGTGGGTGGGAAGTTGAACTGGGATCAATACTGTTTAATTACAATCTAACCACAGCTCCCTTACTCTCACCTGTCTGGCTGTTGGTTGAACGGATGAGAGGGAGAGTTCATTGCAGATGGGACTCATTAAGTGACAGGGAGAGAGAGGAGTTTTTTTTTCTTGTCAGTTGCCTAACACTCAGTAATTGAACATCATTCACAGACACACCAATTACATACATTACGGTATGTAATGTGTGATCCATCAAGGGGGCCAGACATTGAAAGCAATGGCTTATTATAGCAGGACTTAGAAGGAAATAACGGCTGTCGTGTATCTATATGTTATGAATATATTTCATTGGAAGAGGGAATTATGCATCTGTTCTCACCCCATGTCCACCAATAGGGACAAAGGGTAGGGTCGGCCAGAACTTTAGATTTAGTGTTGGCATTATACTGACCATTTTCATTAGTAAAATGGTGCATTCAGCAAATTTAGATAATGACATGTGTCTCTAAAACATTTGCTTGTGAATAAGTTAAGTTGATCCACTTCTACTCTCATCAAATATTGTGAAATGTTACTGTGGAGGGTTTATGTAGAGTGTGTGTTGTTGATGGCTGGTTTACAGCCTCACCTGGCCTGAGTCGGACTAATTGGACTCTGGCTGGGTGGGGCTGCACACCTGTGGTGCATGAGCAATCATGGCACCCAGGATAAACCAGCCATCAACACACACACTCGGGGAGGAGCACCGTCATGACATGTTGTACCATCAGCTCGGTGAATAACATCTGGCCTGAAACTCCAATAAACACCTTTGAACAACATCTACCCGTGTCCTGTGTCGGAGGGCCCCAGGAAGAAAGCCACTTAGGTGGCGTGTGGCCGGACGACCCTGCCACAGTTACTAATTTAATAATTAATGTAATACTATAATTGAATACTAATTTAAATAAATGTCACATTAAATTAACCCTCCATGCACAAACCCAGCAGCACAAAGCTAATACTGTCTATGAAGATTCACCAATTTGAAAATCCATTTTAACAAATTAAACTGCTGTAGGTAAGAGTTGTAAAGACAGAGAAGGCAGAAAACAGCAAAAAGGGGGCGAGATTTTGAAACTAAACCCAAAGAAATGTCCCCTCCCTCTCTACGATTCTCCGCCATTGAAAAGTGTGATTGAAGATGTATTTCCTGAACCAATCAGGGAAGAGATGCCCTGATTGGTCAGAAATTAGCCGGGAGGGGTCTCATACTGTGTGCTGTTATTATTTTAGACATCCTAAACAGTTTCATTTTCACAAAAATATTGGCTGCCAAATGTGAATGCTTAGTGCCTGGCCTAGTTTCCTCATGTTCACTTACTGAATGTTCATTGGCCAGGAGTCCTCGTTGGTCATAGCTCAAATGAGAACACTACGAGTAAGCTGCTCACTCCCAAATCTTTGGGTGTTGTCCATTCTGAAAAATTGTATCATTAAATGGCTGTAACATGACAGCTCTGGTTTCTTTATGAATTAGTGGCAGTCATTGAAAATGGGACTTGTATATGCAAGAACTGTTCATTATTGAGCTACTTGCCCTTTAGTTTAATATTAAACTTTAAATTAGTTAAGGACTTGAAACCTTTTCTCCCCTGGTTTGGGAAGCAATGTTATTATAAAATATAGTTCACTTCACTTCACTCATCTTTTATGAGTTGAGTTCTAGTTCTATTAAAATTCTATTTCATACAAGCCATCTACTCAGCTTATGTTTTCAGTTTAATAAGAGCTCTATATGGCAGATAAGCAATGGACTGGTTATAAATAAAATATAAAACAAGTATTTATACATTCTATGAATTTGTGATTTTCTGTGAATCTAAAAAGAGAAAACTACAGCAATAACACACACACACCTGTACCTGGGACATGTCGTGTGACATGAAGCTTCTATGAAAATAAATGTTTTCACTTATAGTCATGCAACACTCTCTAGCCCCAGACCCTGGGAGGCGGCTTATGATTGGATTTCAGCTATTGATTGATTGATGTGATGACACGCCATCCATCTCTTGTACCCCTTCACTTCCCTTCACGCTACCTCTCACCACTTCACCTTTCCCATTCTGATTTGCTTAGCTCTCTCTCTCAGCCTGCGTGCATGCGTGCGTTTGTGTATGTGCATGAGTAATAGAGGGTGTGTGTGTACATGCTTGCGTATATAAGAGAGAATGTGTGTGTATGGGTGCGTGCATGCCCATGTTTGTGCGTGTGTGGACGCTCATGTGTGTGCGTACAGGCATTTGTCTGTCGTAACTTCACCCACTCCCGCTAGCATTAGCCTTGAGCATATCTTGCAGCAAATCCCATATAAGGAATAAGCAATTATTATGCTGTGATGGGGGGCTCTGCACAATTCTGCTGAGCCTTGTTATCTGTCAGGCCCCCAATTAGTACCAAGATGTGGCAGTTTGTATTGTGTTAGTTCCGAGATGTTAATGTTGGTGACAGTAGACAGTAGCGTTGGAGTGTGTGTGTCTGTGTGCGCGCATGTGTGTGTGTGTGTGTGTCTGTGTGTGTGTGTATCTGTGTGTGTGACTGAGTTGCAGAGCTTTTGAATGATTCCGCATGGCAAAAGGCCATTATCTGCATTGTACCAAAATGGTAATTTGCAAGTCCACTTATAAATGGCACCATAAGCACAATTTAAAAAAACAGAAACTAATAACATTGTATCCCGAAGCTAGTGATAAGTCGAGCAATCTATTTTCTATGAATAAAAACCAGGACAGGAATTTTAAGTGGTGCTTTTCTGAACCTATTAAAGTCTGCTGTCCACCAATTGATGAACATTTGGTACACTGGCAAAAGACATGTGTTCCGTTCTTGCTGGGTATTATATTTTAAAATGTCTGTATATTGTTAAATGCTTTCCAATGATTGAATCACATTTCCTATTTGTGTGGATATGTGCATTTATAAAGTGTTACGCAGGTTGAACATTTCAATTACCTATGTATGAACAATTTTGGTAAGGTACCCCCCAAAAAATGGTTTATTTGGAGCTTGCCTGTCCACTGTAGCTGGAAGAGGACTCCAACCATGTTGCATTAATTAGTGACTGATGGCTCATTCATTAGCATGATACCATCTGACCATTTGCTCTGTAAGTATGGGACTCCCATGTCATGCTACTGGCCATGGTGGCAAGTGTCAACTAATTCCAAAATAATGGCTTTTAAGTCTCAAATCTGCTTCCTGGCACTTGGGAAACCATTGCCTTGGAGGCGTTTGGCCGGTGTGTTCTTCCAAATGAGTGCAATGGCTCATAGTTCAGGGCAGAACAGTACTGGGGATGATTGAGTCAGGGCTGCTGGTTGTAGGCCTACAATGTAATTGGTGACTAGAGGGCAAAATACATACAGAGGGCAAAATACATAAGCGCAGAGGTCCTAATTGGCCCTCTTTTCTTGTTTCTGTTCTCTGCCCTTTGGTTTGACCAATGTTTTGAAACCATGGCAAAGTCACAGAGCATGTTGAAAATGAAGTGGCCAGATGAAGGGGGCCTTGGATGTGTTATGTTGATGACATCTAGCGGTGTGGGGGTGGAGGACCCCTTGATGAATCATTACTTGCATGGTATCTCCTCAAGTCAAGAGATTTGCCAAGAAAACGGTTAGTGCTATTTTCTGCTTTGAGTTACTGCAGAGCAAGTAATTTCCTTGTTGTGTCTTCATTCACTGGCTAAATTGTATCGCTTGGTCTCATACTTCTCTCTGTATCCAACTGGTACAACGTCAGCATTTGTTAGGCTCTTTGAAGCCTTGTGCTACACAACTACTCTGGTGTCATTCTTACCGTCTCTTTGTTGAACTCCAGAAGACCTTTCAGTGTCGATAGTCAAATGATTGTGTTTTAATTTTTAGCTGTAATGGTAGTGTGTGAATGTGATGATATTGCAATGCTAATAGGCAGAATAGGCTGGGAGTTCCTGTGTGGCAGCAGCATCGCCTGCAGGGTCTTATCAGCAAACTGCAGGAGTGATGCTGATATTAGCTTGGCAGTTCAAAGTTACAGGAGGGTGGGGTGGGTGGGTGGGTGGGGGGGGGGGGGTACCATGGGGACAAAACAACCTGGCTGAGCAAAGCGTGTAGCGCACATCTAATCAGACATGCTACGATCATTAGCACACGATGGACTGGGCAAGGCTACCTCCAGTAACGGTTCATGCATGTGCACAACACACTGTGTGTGTGTGTGTGTGTGTTTCCTTTCATATTAGACAGACAGATCATATCCCTCCTAATCTCCTTCTACCAAGAGATCAAATCTTATTTTTCTCATGCTAATTTCCCTTATTAACATTTGGTTTCCCATGTTGAGCTCTTAGTGAAATGTTGGCTCTCCGTCACATCTGTCCCTCTCCATTATTCATGAGGGGACAGGTGGCGACACCTGTCTACCCATGCTCGACCTGGCCCTGCATGACAATATTAGCTCCAAAAGGACTCCATTTTGTCTTGGCCCAATGACAGACTGCCGGCTGTAGACAAATCCGACACACACGTTACACAGGCTGTCCCAATCCCACAGTGGGCCAGGCTCTGTTAAGCACAGAGCTGCCTTTTTGTGTTATGTTTGACAGAGTTGGCCATGCTGTTCTGTTCTTCGGTGACAGCCCATGCGGGCAAAAGACACAACCCCATTACATAGCAGAAGATGTCTCTTGTCAAAAGTTCCACAACTGCAAGTGAAGGATGGCAATGGCTGGAGCTGGAGTTAAAGTGCTTGAGTAAGTAGAGCATGCTTTAAACAACATGTTTATATTCAACACATTATACAGCTTAATTCATTGAAGTTTGCAATTCTGGAACCAAAAATCTTGACAGTGTTTTCCCATTCTCTGAATCAATTATTGCATTTCCTTTGTTTTCATTCAATTAAGCAAAAAAAGAAATACATGTGGATGTTATAGTCTTTTCAAAAAAGAGTGTAAAATAACCGTCACCACCACCGTCAACCCAAAGATTTCTGCGTCAAACTGCTCCTCTCTCCTTTCCTCAATATAAGCACTCCACTGCACTCACCGTTCCAAAGCAGGAGGGAGGGGGTGGAGTGCTTGGGTAGTACATTTGGCTTGATTCATAGTGCACAGCTTTCCCTGTCTGAATTAGAGCCGGCAGAGACCACTGCTGCAGAATCAACCGATCATTTTTCTTTTTCATTTTTACAGTGTTATTTTAATAACACAAAAAGCAACTACAATGTCACATAGGATTGCTGCGTGGCTTTTCAGTCAGTCCGACGGTTACGGCAGAGCTTCAATGTAGCCTAAAAGTTTCCAAAGACACACGGCTTCCATGGTATGAGAGTACAAATAGGTGGTTTGAACAGGCTATTGTGGATGATGTATCGCCAGAAAAGGAAAAAAATCTTGCTACCTGTTCTATTCATGTTTATTACCAACCCATTGTTATTAGTAGGTTGAGCTTTTTGGTAACTTTTGGCTTCTTTTAAATATTAAAATAGATGCTAAATACGTCCGTTATTACTGGTGACACATGGTTTATAATGACGATCGATCACAATCAAAATTACGTGATCAGCACACCCCTAGCCCTTTATCACAATTGCAGTCTAAAATGGCTTCACATTTCCACATTCAAATTTAACTGTGTCTCCTAGCGCAGACACAGTAAACTGTCAAGGAAAAACTCTACAACCCATTGGGAAAGGAATGAGAACTTGAAAAGAGATCCATAAAGTAGATAATAACTTTTCTGGTGCTGGGTGGGTTTATGTGGATGTAAGACCACATAAACCCATCACACGAAAGCCATCACACGAAAGCATATTCCTATAATGAAAGTGAAAATTGTAAACCAAAATTTAAATATTTTAAAAAAATCGAAATTTAAAATAATCAAAACAAGGCAAAAGTCACAGTGAAAGGCAACCAAAGTCACATGTCACATAAAACACAAATGTCAGATAAGTGCCATGAATGCACGGTGCTGTTCCAACCAACCTGTCACCCCAGCTCCTGTTTTCTGTCATGCTTTAGCAGTACACTTGAGATGCTAGTCTCTGTGTTTCCCGTTAGCTAGCCTGCACCAATTAGCCTTCCTCTAGTATTGCTGACTGTTGGATTTCATTTTACATGACCTACTCCAGTCACTCCTCATTAAAGTCCCACCAACACATACGCAGCCATGACCAAGTGAAATGGGAAAGAGTAGAAGACGAGAACAAACTGAAAAGTGCTGACGTAACAGCTGCAGAACAGATGTGTGAAAGAAGAGTGCCATGGTTGAATATGATGGCAGCAGCAGATGCACAAGGAGACAGAACCCAGGGAGGATAATGTCCCCTGACAGAGTGGAAAGAGTTTGGGGGGTATAAAAAACATTGCGCTTGTCACCACGCGTTGCCGATAAGGGGGATTCACGGGAGACAGGGCTGCAATTAGCTACAGTGATGACAAGAAAAAGGACAAAGCTGTAAGTGCCTCGCAGATGGCGTCTTTGATAACCGCGTCGTCATGCCAACCACTCTCAACAGTAGTGCAGAAGCAGAGGCCGAAACAGTCAGCAGAAAAAGCCTGCCACGGGCACTGTGAACCAGCTTTTTGTTTAAAACACGATGGCATGTTTCAGCAAAATATATCAAGTTTTATTTTCGTCTGAAAACCGAAAAACTGAAACACCCTCCTGTCAAGAAATGTATACACTGCTTTACGTAGATTAGAATTGACCTAAATGAGTTCCAGTACCCTACGGTACCAATGTTTCTGTTCACGCAAAAGAGAATGCTATCAATGAAATGCAGCCTAACCCCAGGGCTCTACTAAAAATGCTGCGTTGGGTTGCCATCAGCGCTTATATATGCTCCACAGAGAGCGTCACAAACCGTTTCTTTGTACTTTGAAAACAAAGAATGACATCATTTTTGAGTAAAAGTGTTGAATTGACTAGTGTTCGACATCGGGAATTGAAACATGACGATTTTTTTTTGTTTGGACTGAGCCATCAGATTCGCTGCATTTGATGAGCACCTTCCATTGTTTATTATGGCAGCGTTTCCCAACCGAATGAAACAGTTGATGGAGTGCTCATTGGTGGAGCTGAGGGGTAAGAAGGCCATCCATAATTTACATGATGGGACTGACATGACTCATGACAGGGACTGGGTCTGACTCAACACTTTGTTTGCTAAATAGAAACATGTTCCAATGGCACAACAAAGCATTTCACTGTGTAGAATGGCACATAGTCACATTTATTCAGCACTACTGGGTCATACACATTGTCTTTAGTGTCTGTATCACATGAAGAGTTTCAAAACAAAAACTAAACATCTTAGAACCAAACTATCTTTGCAATGTAGGCTACGCAAATGCATTATGCTAGCTTAAAAAAAAGTTGAAATTAGTATACTGAAAATGTATCAAAGAAAGGATTTAGGCCTAACCAGTAAGTAAACGTAGCCCCAGCTAATTTAATATTTCAAATGAGAAAATCTATTTTTGTGAGCAAAAAGGAGTACATGCAATTGGTCCAGCAGATTAAATAAGATCAAACCCTGAACAGTCCTTCCAAAATAGACAACCGCTTTAGTTATACTGGTGGGCAATTGACACAGAGAAATACAATGTCCAAAAGAGAAAAGGGAAGGAAATAGTCCACAGATCATAACTCAGCAAATGTCTTGCATGAATCTTCTAGGCCATTCATTCACATTTGGAAACACACAATACTCCATTAAGGGCAAGGTCCAAAAGGAGTAATCCAATATTAACAGAAAATAGTTTTCAAAGGTCCTTCCTCTTTTCAGTTAGGCTTATCCTCTCTCTCTCTCTACCTCCACCTGCTTTCAATTACTCCCCTTTCCAAACACAACACAATACCATTAGACATGAATGAAAACAAGACAATACAAACACGTTGTATATTTTGTGTGGTGGCAAATTGTTAATAATGACATACTCACACACACACACACACATGTGCAAAAACAACACCAAAGCGGAAATAAATGTGTCCAACCAAATGTCCCCTTAATGGAAAATAATGTACTTCGGTGGTGAGCAACCTGGACTTCACCTCAACCACATCACCACATCTCCCAACGTACATTATTTTCCAATAACGGGACACCCCGTCATGGTTTATTCCTTACTTAATTGTGTCATGTTCGATATGCCTGCCATTCCTTACATTAAGAAATTCATAACGAGAGGGAACAATCATTTCAGGCAACACAGAACATCACCTGTGGTGTCACAGGTGTTATAGATCAAACAATCAGCCGCCAAGGATCAAGAGGACTATCAGAAGATGTCTCACACCATTTACCATTTGCAGTGTAGGAAATAATGGCATTCGGATGAAAAACAAACAAGCTTAAAGGAAAAATCCATTGCAGAAGGCGTGACATGAGGAAAATGGCGGTGGTACTATAATTGCCGGTTTCACTTCACTGATTATGTGATCATGCTGGGGAATTAGTTTTGTCACCACTGGTTCAGCATCTTCTCCTAATGCAACATAATAATGCATTCACTTTCTGTAATAAATAAAAAAAAAAAACATAATTCTCTCTAAAAATACACAATAGCTGTAATTGTAGTTTTCTAGCAAACACAGACTCACAGTACACACAGGCCAAACATATACACATATACATAGAAAAACGGCACACAACAATAAACATGTATATTATAATTTGGCCACAAATGAACAGATTATAATTGAATAGAAGGTCTAATGACCTTTTACATCTTCTGTAGTGACCATCTGAACTTGTCATTTAAACCATTACCATTACAATTGGTGGTTGCTATGACAACAATAAATAAATAGTAATACGAATGGATTCATTGCATTTATATTGACTCATGTATACACATACTAATGCTAATTGCTTTATGTACATGCACCATGGTTTTGATTGATTGAGAATTTATTTGAACACAAAATAAAAGCTGAACAATTAAAAACAAACAAACAACAGTAAATACAAGACAACAACACAAAATGAAACAACAAGACTCAACACTTATTTGTGTTCAAAAGGAGTGGGAAGAAGCCAAAGCTTATTAAATCCCACCCCTTCTCCCTATGTTAATTTACTATATTCAGTTATATAACAACAATAATATTTATATATGTATGTATAACACAGTAGTATATAAACTTATTATTACCATTATTAACATACATAACTTGTTATTAACTTACGCACACATAAGTACACATACACCCATGTAGTCACAATGAGACAATGAACAAACAAATAAAACAACACACAAAAAAAAGAAAAATAGTAATAATACATTTAAAAAAATAAAACGTCAACAATCAACAATAACCACCTACTGTCATTTCACACACCCGTTTTCATCCCTATATCGTGTGAAGACATGCTCTTTATATTTGATTTTGAAGTGTTTAATGTTTGAACAAGTTAAAAACAGTGTCACCCATGCAAGGCAACAAGCAGCTTGTTACGGTGTCTGCCTCAACACTTAGGATGGAACTGGCCACCCTGCTCTACCTCCTGAGCTGCTGTCACCTTAGAAAGTCGAAGAACAGCAGAAATCACATCATTAAGCAGCGTCTGCGTAGCAACAATGTGGGGGAGAGTTCTGCGTTGTCATCGCTTGCAGAAGTACATGACATGGCTTTGGAAGAACTTGTTATTCAAGAAGTTATTCAATTAGCCAGTGTCATATGGTCAGAATCCACTCGATATTGTCTACACAGCAATGATAACTATGATGCTATGATAACAACTGAAATATTTCCTCACTTCAACCACAAGCATTATCGACAATGCCAAACGCCAAACTTTTGGCACAGCAGACAGATGTCTGCAGACCGCATTCATTTGAACATGTTCAGGTGCAAAAATGCACAGCTTACCATTAACATGGGTCAGGTGCCCAAAAATGACCTTGCATGCCAAACCTTGCCAGCCGCCAGCGGGCTATGGCCTGTCATCATGGCAAGTATACTCTTGACTGTTGCTAGGGCACATTTGTTTTTTTGTACTTCTGGAACCTTGGCTTTTTCCCTTCTGCATCTTGAGCCTGTTTGCTTACTATGTGGAAATCCAAAAGTTAGTGCAGCAGGACGCATTTTGTTGAACTAAAATGAGCTTCACTATACATAATGACAATGAAAATGTTCAAAATCATATTTGCAAAGATATCTAATGGAATAGATTTTTTTTCTTTCTAAAGCACACATTGATTCTAATGCTAATTGGTTGGATTTATGCAACGATGGCATCAATACAGATTAATTGCTAAAGCCGTGCCAACAGCCCATGATTCCACATTCAACAATCCTCACTACACTACATGGGGTGTTTTTTTGTTGATTTTTTTTTCCTCACCTCATACAGGGTTGAGGAGAGGGCCATGCCACCACTTCTGTGCAAGCCCCCTGGCCACCAAAGCTACAGGCTCTGTCCAGCTGCAGTCTCACAAGCGTGAGAGGGATTCCAATGAATGCATGTTATTGCCTTCCCCCACCTTGCCCTTTCTACTGTGTAGATATTAGGTGAATGGTAGCACTAGCGTAAAGGGCATTTTTAGGGAGCCAGCCATTAAGTGATGGCAAAGAGGTGAGAGGCAACAGAAGCAAACTGTAAGAGGCTTTTCTTCCTCTTCCCTTTTTTTCAATTTGGAGGGGATAATGTGACTTCAGGTTTTTTTTGATTCTTCTGGTCTTCCATTAAGCAAAAAAAAAATACAATAATAACATTGGCAAACATTGATTGTAATAGCACGTCATTATTTCATTATCGCTTATTCGGTGATGGGAATGAATTGTCAGATACATTTTTTACATTAGTAGGTGATATGTCTGTGGGGGGCCCTGAGTGACAGCTGCTCTGAGATGTGTCTGTGTGGTGGCCCCTGGCTACTCGGTGTTCAATGCAATGACAATGGAACCTTACCTCTCCTGAACCAAGTGCTGATTCCCCTAACGACTCAAACTTGAATTAAAATGTATTGCAATTCTGATGATACCATCACATTTGTTTACCTCCTGAAAGATATATACCGAGTGCAGACTTGCACTAGGTAACTTTTCTACTGCAGCTATTCATTCCATTAAAAAATATATCTGAACTACAACGTTTCTCAAGAATAAAACATGCCCATTCACAAGTCAATCCACCCACGAAATCCCCCAACCCCCCCTACCATCTGAAGTACTTCAGATGTTCAAGTATCTGTTATTTTTATTAATCACTAACTCTGTTTAGTTATTTGTTTAAAAAGAAGCTTTGCCACTAACATGCACTTGTTGCAGCCACAAATACAATATTCATTTTAAATAACCATTTTTATGGTTCTGGTGATACCCAGCAGGGAGTATGCAGAGGTTGTGATTTGATGGAACAGAGTATGAACACAACCTTGCACATATGGTGGGGAGAACCAACCTTGTATATATGATGCCATGGATAGTCAAGTGGCTGATGGTGTTTGACTCCCGGCCAAATATGTTCCGGCCGGGATTCATTCCCAATTTCTGCATTCTGGATCGCCCCTACCTACCCCTACCTGCCCTACCTGTGACCTGTCTCGGATGTCTTTATGACTAAGCCTCTTCTTCCTAAATGGCTAAATAGTTGTAGTGGTGCAGGCTTACAGTATATAGTTGTGCTGGCCATTGTTCTCTTAACAGCAACTACGCCACTGGAGCCACCAGAGCTCTTCAAGAGACTTTTTGTGCCAATCAGCCATCAGAGTAGGCTTTCCTAATGCGTCGTGACGATGCTGGAAAGCCATCACTATACTGCAGACATCACTTTTGTTCAAATTAGATTTTCTCGCCTCTTTCCGCATGGACCAAATTGAGTTAGAGGGAGAGAAACAATCTGGGGGTTGATTGAGTTGTGGGTGGATGGGATTTTTTCTTCACACACTCTGTATTTGAAATTTCAAATCTGAGCAAACTAAGTGATGGCTGCATTGGAAGGGTAAGTGGTGCATCTTTGAATACCATCCTCAAATGAATTCTGAATTGCTTAGCATATCAGACAGCCAATTATTGTATTAGTCTATCTTCTACATGGACTTGGTTGCGTGTAGTAGATTGGGCTGGTCAGTGCTAGAGTTGTGTTTAATAAAAGGAACCTGGAAATGATAGACTGGACCATGACCAAATTAAAAGAAATAGAAAGTGGTCCAAACTTCCGTGTGGCTGGAAATGGCTTGTCTCTAGATAGTGAAGGACTGAAGTGTTCATGGTGTATAATTAGGACACCAATATCATTACTGTGGGACCAACTTGTACCACTCCATCTTCCTGACACTGTCTCACAGAGGTATTGCAGAGGTTGTTGTCACTACACATGGGTTTTCATCATTGGTATATAAATATTCCACCTACACCACTTAATGTTTGGGCCGGCAATGCTTAACAACACTGCACATAAATCACTAGTTTCTCACGCAGTAGTGTTGCCAAATTTGCCAGTAGAGATTGAGGTTATGTTTTTAGGGGACACAGTGGATTCTACCTAGGGAGCTACAGATATTAGAGTAAAATGATAGAGTAAGGACATTATAGTATATTATACCAGCTTATACCACCAAGCTCTCTTATACCACCAACCCGCATACTGGGTTTTATTTAGGGGATGTGACTGACAATTATTTGAATTGTGTTTACTAGATTTACACATATATAACTGCATCTGCATCCATCCAACGCTGTTCCACTGGTCAGAAGATCTGTCCATGGTTCTGAAAACATACTTAACCCTTAATGGAGTATAAAGTATACCATAAACAATTAGTCTTTATTTTGTTTGAGCTGTTCTTTGCAATATGAACTTATTTAGGATAGGATACCACCACCACTTATTCAATTTACTTTGAATTTTGAACTAAGTACAAAAGTTAAAAATACTTTCTTAATAAAGAAATAGATGCTGGTAAATGCTGGTAGCCTAACCTAGCTAACATACATTATAACCCTCCATTTGGCTTGATATTTTATATTGTATTTGTTGGTGCAAACCTCCATTAGGCTAGCTGCATAGTGTTCCAAAAGAAAACAGATGTCTCACAGCAATAAAAAAGCATTTGGAAAGATTTTTTTTATCAACCTTTAAAGCAATGGCTCAGAGCCGAATGAGCCTACTGTGAACGAGAGAGAGACAAAGCATGCACGCGCCTGCGTGACGGAGAGAGAAAAAGAGAGAGAGAGAGAGTAAAACAGTAAAGATCATTGGCTGTAATGTTGTAATGTTGGCAGACATGGTTGCTCAGCAGGAGTACCAGGAGGTGCAGAAGGATGGTGAGAAATCGAGAGTGAGAGATGAAAAGCGAGAGAGAGAGAGAGAGAGATGGATGGATGGAGTCAAAAAACACTCCAGAAGGGTAGCACTAACATATGCACTTTGTCAGCTTATTGAAGTGAAGTACTGGGGTGGCACCACCAGCATCTCCCGCGTCCTTAATCAATAAGTCATGCAGCGACACACAAACTTACATGCTTGCACACACACACACACACACACGTTTTTCCCTCTCCTCTACCTCTACAAAATAATGAGTGCTTACTTCTAGCACTTCTCATTCAATCAGTTGTCTCCTTTCCTTTTTGTTCTCAAAGTGGTTCCCAAGTGGTAAAGTTTTACAAGAATGTTTTACACATCTGGTGTCGATGAAACATACATTTCTACATGCGTGGTTCCAATCCAACATATCGACCCCACAACTCTCTAACGGCTCATAAACAAAGTCACGAGACACAGTGAAAGCGGCCTTTATGAAATGTTTCACACATTAAGCTTAGACAATCTCTTGCTCACTGAAAAATGCTTAAGTTTCACCAAATATGTATATAAATATGTGTATCTCCAGAATCAGAATTACATGTATTGCCAAGTAGGTTTGTACTTACAAGGAATTCGACTTGGTGTAATTGGTGCAGAATAAACATTAAGTAAAAAGAAAAATATAAAAAAATATAGGAAGATAAGAAACCAAGTATTAAAATATAAACTATATAAATATAATATATATATATATATATATATATATATATATATATATATATATATATATATATATACAGTATCTTCTAAAAACAAAGGAGCTGTAGTGCAAGCTTATGTGCAAGTATATGACAGTATAGTTCATACTATATTCACAGAATGCTATAAATACTATAAATGTGCAGCTATACAACAGGACGAAGTGGTCCCGAATAAATAGAGACTGTGCGTTAATGTAACGCAGAAGGTCTGAAGATGCTACGTTAGTGTAGCATGTAGGTCTGGATGAGGAGAGGCAGAGAGTCAGTGTCAGGGGGGTCTCCGGGCCTTGTTGATAAGGCTAGTGGCGGATGGGGAAAAAACTGTTCTTGTGGCATGAAATTTTGGTCCTGATGGACCGCAGCCTCCTGCCAGAGGGGAGTGTCTCAAAGAGTTTATGTCCGGGGTGGGAGGGATCAGCCACAATCTTTCCTGCATGCCTCAGAGTCCTGGAGGTGTACAGGTCCTGGAGCAATGGCAGATTGCAGCCAATCACCTTCTCTGCAGACCGAATGACGCTGCAGTCTGCTCTTGTCCTTGGCGGTGGCAGCAGTGTACCAGATGGTGATGGAGGAGGTGAGGATGGACTCAATGATGGAGGAGTAGAAGTGCACCATCATTGTCCTTGGCAGGTTGAATTTCTTCAGCTGCCGCAGGAAGTACATCCTCTGCTCGGCTTTCTTGATGAGAGAGAGCTGATGTTCAGCTCCCACTCGAGGTCCTGGGAGATGATGGTTCCCAGGAAGAGGAAGGACTCCACAGTGTCAATTGTGGAGTCACAGAGGGTGATAGGGGCAGGTGAGGCTGAGTTCTTCCTGAAATCCACAACCATCTCCACTGTCTTTAGAGCGTTGAGCTCTAGGTTATTTTGGTTTGACAATGTCACCAGATGGTCAGCCTCCCACCTGTAGGCAAGACTCGTCACCATCAGAAATTAGTCTGATGAGGGTGGTGTCATCCGCGAACTTCAGAAGCTTGATGGACTGGTGACTGGAGGTGCAGCTGTTCGTGTACAGGGAGAAGAGCAGAGGAGAAAGAACGCAGCCCTGGGGGGAACCGGTGCTGATTGACTGGGAGTCGGATACGTGTTTTCCCAGGTTCACTCAGCTGGGAGAGCTTCTCCTGAAGCAGAGCTGGGATGATGGTGTTAAAGGCAGAGCTAAAATCCACACACAGGATCCTGGCATAGGTTCCTGCGGAGTCCAGGTGCTGGAGGATGTAGTGGAGGGCCAAGTTGACTGTATCGTCTACAGACCTGTTGGCTCTGTAGGCGAACTGCAGGGGGTCAACAGGTCTGTAGACGATGCAGTCAACTTGGAGACAACTTGAAGTTTCACCAAATAGTGTATCTCCATATTAAATTCAATTTCAATTCAATTTTATTTGTATAGCGCCAATTCATAACAGAAGTTATCTCAGGGCACTTTTCAAATGGAGCAGGTCTAGACCGAACTCCTTATAACATTTACAGAGACCCAACAGTACCACCATGAGCAAGCACTTGGCGACGGGGGAAAGGAAAAACTGCCTGGTAATAGGCAGAAACCTCAGACAGACCGCTCGGCTCTAGGTGGGTGGTCATCAGCCTTGACCAGTTGGGGGGGGGTGGAGAGAGAGAGAGAGAGAGAGAGAGAGAACAACTACATCAATACATTAATGAACATGAAGAAGATGATGACGACAGCAGCAATGATGGGGGACAGCGAGCAGCAACAACAGTAACTGTAGCAATGATAATATTTAATAACTACTAATAATAACGACAATAGTATCACGGATATTAGCAATGGCAGTCAAGCAGGACCATGGCAGGAGGCTCCACCAGGATCCATGAGAACCTGCGAGACGAGAAAACACAGGAACTCCGGGGAAGAAGTGTTAGTAACATGCATTAATGGGACATGAATGTGTGCAGAAAGAGAGAGAGAGGGAGAGAGGAGCTCAGTGCACCATGGGAAATCCCCCGATAGTCTAGGCCTATAGCAGCATAACTAAGGGATGGTTCAGGACTCACCTGATCCAGCCCTAACTATAAGCTTTATCAAAGAGGAACGTCTTAAGCCTACTCTTAAATGTGGAGAGGGTGTCCTGCCTCCCAAACCACAACTGGAAGCTGGTTCCACTGAAGAGGAGCTTGGTAACTGAAGGCTCTGGCTCCTGTTCTACTTTTAGAAACTATAGGAACCACCAGTAGCCCTGCATTCAGAGAACGCAGTGTTCTAGTGGGGTAAGTAGGGTACTATGAGCTCTTTGAGATATGAAGGGGCCTGACCATGAAGAGCTTTATAGGTGAGGAGGAGGATTTTAAATTCTATTCTAAATTTTACAGGGAGCCAATGCAGAGAAGCTAGTACAGGAGAGATGTGATCTCTTTTCCTAGTTACTGTCAGTACTCGTGCTGCAGCGTTTTGAATTAATTGGAACGTCTTAATGGACGTATTAGGGCAACCTGATAATAAAGAGTTGCAGTAATCCAGCCTTGAAGTAACAAATGCATGGATTAGTTTTTCTGCATCTGTCCTTGATAGGATGCTTCTGATTTTTGTAATATTACGTAAATGAAAAAAGGCAGTCCTAGAGGTCTGCTTTATGTGGGAATTAAATTACAAATCCTGATCAAAGATAACTCCAAGATTCCTGACAGTGGTGCTAGAGGCCAAGGTAATGCCATCTAGAGTAGCTACCTATATGCGTAGACATTGAATCTCTAAGGTTTTTGGGGCCAAGTATATACATATAGCCCTGCCTATCTGCTTGCCCTTGAAGCCCTAATCAGATGCAGGCCAACCCGGCGCCTGTGGCAGTGATTTCAGACAGTAACGAGCTATAAACATACAGCCAAAACAGCTCAGTGCAATAATCCATCACTCCCAGATGACCTAAACAGGTTTTATTCCCGGTTTGAGGACACCAACATCAGGAGTGCACAAAGTCTGACTCCAGCATCCACTGAGCAGGTTCTACAGCTGTCTGCTGAGAGTGTTAGGCGGACCTTCTCCAGGATAAATCCTCGAAAGGCCTCCGGACCAGACAATGTACCAGGCCGTCTTAAAGAGCTGTGCTGATGAGCTAAAGGATGTCTTCACAGACATTTTTAACATCTCTCTCTCCCAAGCTGTTGTGCCCACCTGTTTTAAGAGCCACCATTGTACCAGTTCCCAAAAATTCAAACCCCCACTGTCTAAATGACTATTGTCCTGTTGCCCTCACATCAGTTGCCATGAAATGCTTCGAGCTGCTTGTCAAAGACCATATTACCACTATTATTATCACTCCTCCCTGCCAGCATGGACCATCTACAGTTTGCATATAGGACAAACCGGTCTACGGAGGATGCCATATCCACCCTGCTCCATCCTCACTCATCTGGAAGACAAGAACACCTATGCCAGGATCCTGCTAGTTGATTTTAGCTCGGTGTTCAATACCATCTTGCCACAGCAGCTGGTGGAGAAAATGAAGCTGCTGGGAGTGGGCACTAACACCTGCAACTGGGTCCTGGACTTTCTCACAGAGAGAAAGCAGACTGTCAAAGTCAACAGCAGAACATCCAACACCATCACAGTGAGTACTGGATCACCACAGGGATGTGTTTTGAGCCCACTACTCTTTACCCTGCTGACGCATGACTGCACTGCCATACATAACGCCAACCACATAATTAAATTTGCGGATGACACAACCGTTGTGGGTCTCATCACAAATGGAGATGAATCACCATACAGGGACGAGGTGGAGACCCTGATGACTTGGTGCAATTTACACAACCTCTCTCTCAACACAGGAAAAACCAAGGAGATGATAATTGACTTTAGGAAGGCTAAGCCAGCCCACTATCCTCCATTAACCATCAGCAGCTCTGCTGTTGAGAGTCCAGAGCACCACATTCCTCGGGATCCATCTCAGGGAAGACCTGACCTCCAGAGACAATACCACAGCTGTAACCAGGAAAGCACAACAGCGTCTCCATCTACTCTGGAGGCTGAAGAGAACAGGCCTCTCCAAGTCATCCCTGACTGTGTTCTATCGCGGGACCATCGAGAGCATCCTCACATACTGTATCATTTCCTGGTACGGGAACAGCAGAGCAGAAGAGTGACATAGACTGGGTAGAGTGATTAAGATAGCAGAGAGGATTATCGGTGTCCCACTGTTTCCATTGCTGGATATCTACAATAAGAGATGCACAAGCAGAGGGAAACACATCATCCAGGACTCCTCTTATCCCTGTCACAGACACTTTTCTCTGCTGCAGTCAGGAAGGAGATACAGGAGCATTCGGACAAGGACTTCCAGATTACATAACAGCTTCTTCCCATCCACTGTCAGATTACTGAATGCACAACAATAAACACAATAATTAGTGGCTGTCTGTCCCCTCTACTATGCAATATGCAGTTATTTTAACTAATTTAGCACTTATTTATTAACTATTTATGGAATATTATTTATATAGTGTATTCATTTTAACTAACAATTTGATTGTTAATGATTGCACTGTTCTCTCGTTTAAAGTGTTTTGACTTGTGAAACGGTATTTCGTTTTTATGTACCAGCATAAGAATGACAATTAAAGTGAATTGAAAAAAAAAAAAAACCTCCTCTGGCCTCAGTAAGTTCAGTACTTTTTAAGGAAACATTTGTAAGCTGGAGTGGCCCTTGAGAGCAACATTTAGATGATAAAAATGGGAAAGGACCGTTAGTAAAAAGTCAGAATTTGTGCTGAATCTCTGTGTCTGTCTAGAGAGGATTGGAAATTGCCATAGGCCTACAAATCAACACTACTATTATGAATTAGAAGCACAAAGAGAATATACAGCGAATGTAGAAAAAATGTACTTTATATAAAGTACATTTTAATACAAGTGTGAATTTTTGATTAAAGACTAGCATATAGATGCATTTGAATTATCTTTAAATATAGTCAGGATGATATGCAGTGGATGTTAAATATTTTACTATCAAAGCATTTAGCCAAAAATAAACCTTTTGAAAGAAAATCTATTTTTCCCCATTTTTAATGCAATAATGATTGAAACATTCATTCATATTCACTCAGTTAAGACAATGATAACTCCCATGTCAGGAGTACTAAAAATTCCCTGTCAGCATCACAAAAATAAAAATCATTTTCATCATTACCTCCAATTTAATGAAATTATTAAATCAGCTCACCACATAATCACACAAACTTCAAATTGACAGTAAGAAAACTGACAATAGCAACCACAGAAATTGGAGTTAGACACACTTTACTCTTTTCCTTTTCTCGACGAAGCATTTGGCAATCCCATTTAATTATTCACATTCAGTAGGGCAGAGTTCTCAGACGAGGTCAGGAGGAACAGAATCTGACACCAGACTGTGTGGGCGAGAGCAGCTTGTGAGAGCTAAGCTCAGTCTGGGGGGCCACAGTGGAGCCACAGAGCGCTGTCACTTATGTAAGGCTGAATATACATCCCTGCAATTAGGCTTTATTTATTACCACTACTGCTGGGAGGTAAAAGTTCTGTCAAAATCCTGTGTTTGTCACATGTATGTCACTTGTATGTCTCACTAGATGTCATGTACAATATGCATTAACATTGAAATATGGAATGCCTTATATGTAAAAGTTTAATACTATGTGTGTTATTTTCTCTGTCATATAGGATTATTGTATGTTGTGTACGACCTACTTACAAGTGCAAGGTAAGTAACTAAGTAACTAAGTAAGTAAGTAAAGCTTCATGTAAAACACAGTTACAAAGTGCTTCACACACACACGCACATGAAAAATATAAATGAATAAGTAAAGAAGGTTAAAAAAATAAATTACAATATAAAATAGCTCAATGAGAGACAGACCAAACTAAAACAAACCAAAAGATAAGACGGGGATGGAGATCTATAGAAAGGCTTGCTTATAAAAATGGGTTTATAGAAGCCGCTTTAAACAGTCCAAATCAGATAGATTGGGGAAAATGATTCCAGAGGGTTGGGGCTAAAACAGCAAAGGCGCGATTGCCTTTTGTTTTGCAATTAGAGCGAGGAATGGATAAAAGGCAGAGATGTGAGGATCAGAGTGGACGAGAAGTGGAATCAATAATGAGGACAAAGGTCATGCAGTGTCTTCTATGTAAGCAACAGGATCTTTTAGTTTATTCTGAAATTTAAAGGAATGCATGAACAGGGGTAATGTGGGACCAACGTCTAGTTCTAGTTATGGTGCGTTCTATTTGTCCACCCGACTCGATCTGCGAGTCGGATTTCCGAGTTACGAACCGGAAGTTGCAAATAGAACGCCCCTGAGGTCGGAAATACGACTCGTCTGAACTCAGAGGACCCCGAGTTCAGTAACAAAGATGGCTACTCCGAACTGGCTAGAGACGCTCCATGTTGCTATGACAACAATGCCGATTCTTGAGCAGAAAGCAGAGCAGTAGCCTAACGTTATCAAAACGGAATATTCAGATATCAAACTGGGAAATACGATTGTGTAATATGTAATGAACATGTGAAATTCGCGGTGGGAAGCACCGTAAACGAGAATCACTATAAACGTTACGAAACGTCCAAACTGCCTATTGCAACCAAGCACATTGGGAAATCTTGGGTAATTGCTCTGTGATCAATGTGTCTATATTTAATTAATGTTTAAACACAGAATGATACTGTTTTTCAAGCATATTAAAGTCGCATCCATCTTTTCTCCGACTCGTCTTGTTGTGTGCCAAATAGAACTCAAAAACCCAGGGTCACTTTTTTTCCGAGACGGATGTGACGTCACACCCAAGCTGCAAGTCGCGATTACGAGACAAATAGAATGCACCATTAATAGTCTGGCGGGTACATTTTGAACCGCCTGTAATATATTTGGAGCAGCTTGACTGAAGCATGTGTAGAAGGAATTACAATAATCTAGTTGGAAGAAAATTCAATTATTAATTAATAGTTCAAGATCAGGATACATCTGATATTTGCTCTATTTCTTAGCTGAAGAAAACAGGACTGGAGGAGCTTAGTAACATAATGGTCAAAAGTCATATACAGATCAAAGACGATACTACAGAGCACAGTTAAACAGAAAATGTTTGTTTTTATGTCTTTTTAAGTTGTGCTTGACGTCCCTGTTTTTACTGTTTTTATGTCATGTGCATATACTGAGGCAAAGTCCTAACCACTAAGGTGGCATGGCAATAAATCTTGTACCTTGAATCTAGACACTAGAAGTACTAGAGAACAAGTGAGTTAATTTCTGACATTTACCTGCATCAGCTTTGAGAAACTTTACGTTTTTTACAGCCACTCGCTCTCTTTCTCTCTTTCTGTCTGGCGAGTGTGTAGCAGCAAACATGTATGAGTTCGGGCCTGGGGGTGGGGCCAGGTACGGGGGCTAGGCGAATAGACCAATAGGCTGGAAGAAGGGCGCAAAGGGCAGCAGTGGTAATTCTATGGCTTAATCATTTTCCCTTATTCTACTTTAAAAAAATATGAATCCTTCTCTGCCCACAGATTGGTCGGCCCACCGGGAATTCCGGTGCTCCTGATGTTCAGTTCACCCCACCCTCAGTTCAAACCAATAAACTGATCAACTGCAGTGGCAAAGCTATCAGGTTCAATTAAAATAGTTTCTGTTTTGTGAGGGTTTAGGTGAAGGAAATTAAGAGACATCCAATTTTGGTGGCGGCTAAGCAATCATGGAGGGAGGACAGATGATTCCGGTTATTGGGTTTGGCAGAGAAATAGATCTGTATATCATGGGCATCACAGTGATATGACACATCTTGGAAGCGGCTGAACAAATGACCCAGAGGAAGCATGTACAACGTGAAGAGGATTGGTCCAAGGACCGACCCCTGAGGAACCTCACACAGCAGGGGAGCTGAGGAGGACACATGATTATTAATACACACATTAAAATATCTATGCTTCAAGTAAGAAACCAGTTTAAAGCTGAACCAGTAATGCCAACCCAGTTATGCAACCTTTCAAGTAAAATGGCATGATCGATGGTGTCAGCAGTCAAATTAAGTAGTATAAGAATGTAATATTAACCTTTGTCAACATGCATAAGAATGTCATTAGACACTTAGTAATGCGGTTTCAGTGCTATGTTTGGAGCGAAAGCTGGATTGAAATTCGTCAAAGATTTTATGACCCTCCACCAAATTCAGGAGTTGGTCCGTAAAGATTTTTTCAAGGATTTTGGATAAAAAGGGTAGCTTGGAGATTGGTCTATAATCTCTAACTGGGCTGGGTCGAGAGAAGGTTTTTTAAGAACACTGGCAATTTTGAAGTAGTGAAGTACAGACTCAGATGTGAGAGTAGTTGGTAATAGAGAGCAGAGTGGGACCTAAGACAGGAAGGACAGACATTTTGTAGGGACTGTATCACAGCGACTGGAGGAGGGATGCGTGTGAGCTACAGTGTTAAAACAGTAGCTCCTTCATATGGAGGTGGTGAACTTCAAGTTTAGATTTGTTCTTACTATATTCCCTACTTTGTTGGTCGATGTTGTCATTGATCCAAGGGGTTGTATTTATAACTGGGACAGCCCTGGATGTGTATAGAGCAGAAAAGTCAAGGGCTGATGTACACAGATCATTAAACCAACTAACTTGGTCATTAATATTAGTGAAGTGAGAAGGGCAGTTTGCCAGACAAGAAAAGTTGTTGGAAAACGTGGCTGCAGACTGCTCATTAAAGATGCGAGAACGGATTATACATTTCTGGGTATTGCAGTAGGTAGTAAGGGTGTATGAAATGTAATACATTTATGGTCAGAGACAGAATCAATCATATTCAGGGAATTAAGAGACATGTCCAGATTAAAAACTAAATCAAGGGTGTGCCCGCGATTATGTGTGGGGCCAGGGGACGTGCTGCACAAGGTTAAGGGATTTGGAAATATTAAAAAAATCTGTGGCAAATGAGTTAGAAGGATTGTCAATATGAATGTTAAAGTCACCAACTATAATGGCCCTATCAAATGTAAGCAACAAGAGAGGACAGTAACTTAGAGAATTCATTGAGACAACCGATATTTGAAATGGGGGGGTTTGAAAAATTATTACACAGCAAATTGGGTTATCACACACAATTTGAAGTGAAGTGAAGATTTCAAAACTGTTAAAAGAACCAAGACTGAATGGAATACAAGGTCATACTGAAAGTTGGCTGGGCATGATGATTATAAATGAATATAATGACCGTAACACCTAAGTACCTAAAAGGAAACAAACATAAACAAATGGAGAATCTTATGTTTTCTGTGCCCATGTGTGTTGTGTAACTCTATAGGTTCCCTGTTCCAGTGGCTCCAGGGTCTAGTGGAAGGATTTGGATGGATGAGATGGTGGAAGGTTACTGTGGAGCCAGGAGCCCTGGCCGGCAGAGGTCTTCATATTTGCACTGCTGAGAATGCACAATGTTTTGTGCCAACTGGGAGAAAGATTCCCCAAGGACGGCTGTTTACTACCATGGATGCATGCAGCGGTTATCTCTGCAAGCGTGTGTGTGTGTGTGTGCATGCATGTGTGTGTGTCTGCATGCTTTTGTGTGTGTGTGTGTGTGCGCATGCATGCGTTTGTGTGCGTGCATCCGTGTGTGTGCGCATGCATGTGTGTGTGTGCGTGTGCATGTAAGCCTCATAATGCAGTTCATCCCACACCACCGCCATGAGAGTGGTTGCCACCCTCCCACAACAGACTGCTGCTCTGCACATACATCCATGTACACACGCTGTGTAATCACACCTGTGTTGAATTCAACCCCCTCGCCCACACACCCGTTCAGCCTTCACATTGTGAAGGGTGATCATAAAGTGCATAGATTTTCTTTTGTTCTCTTCCACCCACAGTAATTCACACAATGTCATCTTTGGAAGAGGTCAAACCCCTATGACTCCTCCTTGTTCTTTATCCTTTCCAACTTTAGATTGCACTACTCACTTTTGAAAAGAAGAAACTACTTTCACAGGATGGTATTCATCTTAAAGGGACACTAAGTAGTTTTTTTTAGTAATTTATTACCTCAAATCAACGTCTTCATTCATAAATAAGTCCCCATTGGTGTACAGTTATCTCTGTCAACAATCTCACTTATCCTCCTGAGCGAAGAATCACTTATCAGAATTTACATAGGACGGGTAAGCTCTATGGAGGCTTCCATGTCCTTCCGGTCTATGAACTGCCGAGAGGGACAAAAAGCACTACGTGGTACAGGCAGAGAATGTCTAATAAGGAGAGAAGTTCCACTCTCGGTTTACTTCCGGGTTCTGAACTGTTGCAGTTCCCCTCTGGTTCCATGTGAGGGCGCTCACAGGACGAGTGCAGAATGAATGGCGGTCTATGGAGCTATACCCCTCAAACTCCACTTTTCTCAGGATATAATTTTTTGTCTAGTAATTTGAATGTTGCTTTCGAAAGGGGATGCAAAGAAATTACACATTGCTGGGTGTTAGATTTTTTAGAGTCACTTATTTGCTTTTAAAAAAGTATTTTAAAATGTCAATGACGTCATACACATCTTACGACCAGAGATACTGCTTTACGGCAAGCCTCTCCCTTTCCCTCAAGGCATCGACAACACAGCAGTACATACACAACGATACGCAGATAAAAGTGCCAGCAACCAAAAAAAGTTGCTGTGTTAAAAAAAAAAGAACTTGGGCGAAAAGTCCACCTTAACATTGTGGTCCCGCTTCGGATACCAAGATGCCATCAAGCAGATCTCTGGTCGTAATCAGTCCTTCACTGACCAATCAGCGTTCATTAGCAGAATGCTAGCGTGTTATGGGCAACAACAACTCGTCCTGTAAGAAATCGAAAGGACATAAGTACTCGTTCATTCAACTTTCGATCTATAACCGATGTTGAACTTGTAAAAACTACAATCAAATCTGAGATTTCTCAATGAGAATCAGGTGAAAGAGACACATTTAGCCGTCTAGCTCCATCTGCTCCCATTCATTCTGCACTCACGGGCGATCGCCCCCAGTGGAGCTCTGGTGGAACTGCAACCAAAATTCGGTACAATGGGACTTAATAGGGAGTGGACAGGCTCTCCGTAGACGGGCTCTGGTACAGGTAAGGCTAAACGCGTTTTCACTCAGAGCCAGCGTGTCTGTGGAACAGAGAAGGAGCTTAGCAAGACGCGCTTGTCACTTAAAAAACGATATAAACATGAGAACATAATTCACTATCTTGCTCGAGGAGTAATTACTCATACATGCTCACACTAATGATTCAATGCAGTTTGAAGTTTGTTTGAAATAACGTACCCAGTGCTCGAAGTGGGCCGGTACGCACCGGTACGCAGTACCGGCACTTCTACATTTTACCCTTTAGCGTACCGGCACTTTTTCTTGCGTACCGGCACTTGTCACAGGCTGCGGTCGTAGGTCCGCGGTGGGTTAATATCCCCCCCTCGTCGGTCGTAGGTCCGGGGTGGGTTAATATCCCCCCCCCCCCCGTCGGTCGTAGGTCCGGGGTGGGTTAATATCGCGCGCCCCCCCCCCCCCCCCCCCCCCGTCGGTCGTAGGTCCGGGGTGGGTTAATATCCCCCCCCGTCGGTCGTAGGTCCGGGGTGGGTTAATATCCCCCCCCGTCGGTCGTAGGTCCGGGGTGAGTTAATATCGCGCGCCCCCCCCCCCCCCCCCCCCCCCGTCGCTTATATGTGAATAAGGGAGTACCGTACCGGCACTTATTTTTTTCCACTTTGAGCACTGAACGTACCTCATCATCCGAAACAAAACTTGATGAAGTGGTGTTTGAAGACATGTTGTTATCATGTTGTCATAGCTTCTTGAATCTTGACTAATACCACTTGCCGTAGTTCGAAAACGCGAGAGAGCATAATTTCGTTTGAATGCAAAATACAATTTGACCACTAGATGGGGGGAAAAAACTACTTAGTGTCCCTTTAAGTCCTGTAGACAACTTTTTTGCTTTAATGTATCAATATGAAGTAAATGTTGATTGCACAGTGTAAAGGCTACAGAATAATGACACCATTGGCATTTAGATTGGTTTCCTTAGCTTCCCTATAAGATCGCTTTCACTGTGCAGCTCTGTCTGCCACCGGGTACGATCTCTCGGGAAAAATTAAGGCTCCATTTACGGCACAAATAAAACGCGTCAACCATTGCGCGTGCAACCAAACCAGGAGGAATAGCACTTTTTTTTACCATGGTAGCTATCGGTAGCTATCCCCAGTAGTGGAAATGGTGGACAGTGGAACAACCGAAGTAAAGCCAATCTGATGACACTACTTGTATCTGCATATGCTACGTTTTTGCATTAAGTATACTACCTGAATAAACGTCATGTCGCGACTCGGCAGACAATCCAGTCAGGCTACCAACCCAGTTTGCTTTTCTCAACACATACTAAATAATGTATCTGTATCTGCTTTCATGTCTCCATCAGACTAAATTAATTAATAAACTCACATTTTTTCTCCTGTTTTCTTCTACTCGACCCGACACCAACCCCTGCTGCCGATACTTGTTTGTGCGAAGCAAACCTCAAACTATGGTATTACTATGCAATGCACATCATTACAATATGCCAATTTCACTTTACCTCCTCAGTGAACATGCTTCTTTCTTTATTATTTCGAAAGTGTTGATCGTTTCTTTCACAGAGATTTCCAAACAAATGCATGTCTTGTGTTGTTTGTGGTTGCTAGGCCCTGGGGAAACAGAAAGCGATCCGGTTTGTCTTTGTGACAGCGGCACAAAAATACCACTTTGAAACACTAGGGTGGGAAAAGCTGAAAAGTTGTCTACAGCCCCTTTAAGTAAGATATTCATAGTTGTAAATGGCAAAACATGTAGGATTCAGTAAATAATAATAAATGATGAGACAAAAGGCAAACCACCAGATTGTGCATCATCCCAGGTCATTGCCCAAAGCAAAACTCTGCTGTGTGTTTGATGTTACATGATGATAACTTTGTGGACTATCCTATAACGAGGGAGCAGGGATCTGTTGAACTGAAGCCTCCACAACATTCATATAGTGCCAAAACATTTCAACACATTTTACAGATACAGATGCCTTTATTGATCCAGGAGGAAATTATTTGTTACGTGTACATGTGTGTCACAAACCGGCTCAGGTAAGTGACAAAAAGAGAGTTCACCCAAAAAACAATTTGTCAAAAGTATGTGTTATTTCCTTATCTTAAACAGAACCTAAGCAAGAATGTGTTTGAATGCATGTAGGTAATGACACACAATGTATGTGTAGGAGTGGCGTTGTGTGAATGTTGAAATGAAGACCGGCTATCAGTAACTCAAACAAAATAACAAAGGAGAGCACAAACCAACAAGAGTCAGAGGTTACTTTTACACGACGACGATCTGAACACAAACCGCAAAAGTGGCGTTGCGTTCCCACTTTTTATTTTGCGTTTAGATGAGCGTCTTTGGGTGGAAATCTGCATGCACACGGTGACGCACAAGTGTGTGAAATTTGATGTATGTATAGATTTGACGTCAACGCGTACGCGAGGATAGCCAGCGTTTTCAACCCGTTAGACGGGAACGCGACGGTGGAGCGTTTTTAAGATTTTCCACTCCGGAGGGTGGGTTCATTTTTTTGCGTTTTTAAGCCCCAAAAATGCCATCGCCGTCTAAACGAAAGGCACATCTGATAAAAAATTTTGTCGGTTTCACCCGGGAGCGTTGTCGTGTAAAGTGGGCCAGAGAGCCAGAGACAGAAGGACACAAACCCTAAATACCCCTGAGCACAGGTGAAACACATCACCTAACGAGCCCACCCCTCTCTGCCTATTGGCCAATTCCATTAGGACAGGTAGACAAAAGGCAGGGAGGGAGAGATTACTTGTGACATGTCATCATGCTTGACATGCTATGAGGAAAAACACCAATATATTAATAATATACTAAAACTCCCTGCGTGCAATGAGACAGTGAGTGTGTCTTATAGCATACATTTCAGAAGCTATATACAGTCCTTGGTGAATAAGTAGAAGTAGAGGAGAAACTGAGGGTATATCAGGCATGGGAAGTAGATGGATGTTGTCTCTGTTGTTTGTCGCTGTCCCAGTGGTTTGATTTTAGTAGGCCTATGCTTGATAAAACACATACAATCCTCATGTATTTATCCACAACATGGCATATGCTTTTTCTTGTCATAATATATGTGTGCATGAGTGATATGTTTAGGAATAGGTCAGTATTGTAAGCTCCCCATGTGTTTGAGATATATATATATATATATATATATATATATATATATATATATATATATGAAAAAAAGGGGCTTAATCACATTTCAGAGGCACACACAACACAACCGGTCATCAGTTCTGTAAGCCAAGGTAGGCTTATTACGGAGAGAGACAAACATCTTTAATTGTGCTGGTGGAATGGCTTTTGGACTGCTCCCTGACTATAAGTCTAAGACAACCCTACTCAAGGGGAACCTGATTTTCAATCATAAACATGAGCTGAAACATGAGTTAAACCGAACACAATCTCGGAACCCAATCGGCTACTGTCGGCATGGGCCAATATTTCTGGCAGACCGGTGTAGCCAGCGGATATCCGGGCCAAGACTTGCTCTTCCATGCGCCGGTCATTTTTTACAGTCCGATGAGCAACTTGAAACGTGAACAAAGTTGGAGTTAAGAGACGACGTCTACGAGCGGATTGTTTCAGAAGAAGCCTTTTCACAAGTAGCTCATAAAAAGCGAAAACGTCATCAGACGATAGCAACAGGTTCCCAGATTGCACTTTGGCTGATGCGTTCCGCCTCTTTTGATGCGTCTGGCTTTGATTGAATATGCAGTGATTGGCAGCTTGCTTGGAGCTGCCAACCAGAGATGGCAACCCTCCATTGGTAACTTGCTAGGTATTTGTCCCCTGAGCTCGTACACAGCCATCTGCCACCGTACAGATGGGTATAGCACACAGCCTGATGGCATTACACCACACAAACCATTTAGCGAGGCTATCATTTATTCCTGCCTGCACAACAAATTTACCAGTACTACGGTACGGTACAAATAAAGAAACCTTGAACCTTATGGTTGACACTTTTTTCTTTAAATGTATGTACATTTTTCGCACACCAACTTTATGGAGTATGAAGGCGTATTCATCAAATACCAAAGACATTACATATTATGATCCACACAAAGAGAGCAGAAAAATAATAAAGGAGGGGATGAGTGCATTTATGAAGAATAAATAACCATGAAGCAAGTAATTACAGTGATCTAAAAAGATCTAAAGAATAACTCATGGACTTCCTCACCTCACCTCCTTGCTTTATGTTGGTTGATGACCGGTGACTTATGAGCTAATCGCTTGACTTGACAACACCACCGCAGGAGAATCTGTCTAGATGAAAACCAAGTCGCTAGGCAATCTAGATTGAATGTGGTGTACACTACCTCCGGAGGTGGTTTTGACGGTTGTCTACATCTCTCATACAACCGTTCCCATATGTTTAGACAAGAGAAAACATTGCTCTTTGCAATCTCACATATTTCAAATCACAATTTGAAGAGATATTCAAAATGCTTGTATTTAAGCAAGGCCAGTAGTTTGTTATGTTCATAGTATACAATGCATTGTTTTTTTTAATTCACAAATCATTTTCTCTTATTTTCTACCATCAAAGCTCACTATGACAGTTCCCTGTTGTGAAGCGGAGAAGGCTTTATTACAGCAGAGAGAGAAAACAAGCTCAGTGGGCTCTTTTTTTGCAATCACTGTTTTAATCTGGACATTTTCCAATTACTCAGCACTGCACAGATCTCAATCACCACAGCCCCAAGAGCCCCTTATAGCCCCCTTTTTTTATCATCTTAGATTTAGATGAAAATGATTCCCCTGCCAAGATGGTTTCTCTGTGTTTCAGCCCTATAAGCTTTGCATCCATTTCATTGTTTTTCTCTCCAGGCTAGTTATAATCCACCCCTGGAGGTTCCAGCCAGTGCAATGTGCGTATACTGGATGTGGAATCATTTTGTTTTCAGTAACAGTGCCAGGCAGTTGCCAATAAAGTGGAGCCAAACATACCGGAGCCTGTTGGCCTGTTTTTCGGCCTTATGCTTACCTAACAAAACTGGGGGGGGGGGGGGGGAATTAATCCTATAATCAGTTATAAAGGGAAATACATTGGTGTAATGGAAAGTGTTCACAGCCCAAAGTTAAATATAAAACCAAAACAACCTTGGACTTGTTTTACCTGAGCATCATATGATTGCAGGTGCCAGATTGTGCTCGTATCAGCCATTGTCTGAAGAAAGAGAATATACGTTAAAGTAAATAAGTCTTTTTCAGCAACAACAAGACCTCTACAAAAGCCTCATGAGAAACGGAGCACCTATCAGCAGGAGAGAGGAGATGACTCTTGCTCTGCCTTAAAACTTCTGGCTTTCTTTGCATTGCCTATTGAACCTACAAGGGCAAAGTAGTAAGTGCTTTGAATAGACGTGGCTGATTGCTCTTTAATTGGTTTGTCATTTTACCTCACAGTAAAGGTCACCCAAGGCATTGGGGAAATGTCATTATGTTTAACGACGGTTGAAGGTGAAGAGAGAGAGGAAAATTTGCAGGTGGATTCCTTTAATAGGGCATGAATTGTGCCTTCCCAGCCACACTAGTGTATAGGCAGGTATGTTGTCGGTAGGCACAGTAACGAGGCACATTCACATTCACGGCATACAAAAGGTCGGACAACACACTGACACGTACACCATCTTCTAGGGCCTAGTTGTTAGGTCTGGTCACAACAAAGAGTTGTTCCCCTCACCTTCTTCTCTCTTGAGAGAGAGAGTTAGATTCACTTGGTTGTGCTGAGTCTTGTCTGTCTTTGATTGGATATCCAGTGATGGCCAGTTTGCTTGGGGCTGCCAACAATAATTGTTAATGCTGCTGTGAGTAACATTTGAGAGTTCTTAAGAGAGAAAGCAGAGAAGATCAGATGATTTTGAAAATAAACAAACTCAAAAAACAACCCCTCCCTCTCTGCTCCCTCCCTCCCTATATTTTACCGCCATTGAGAAGTGTTGCATTCATATGGTGGAGCTATGATAACGGCATGTGCGTGAATGTGATTGACAGGCAAGATGGATTCCCCTGAACCAATCAGGGAGAAGATTGAAATGAGCCGGGAGCGGTCTAAAATCTAAATTGCCTCATGCAGAAGCAGGCCAAGCCAACCAGAACAGATATTCCCTCAGAACATTTCACTCACTAATAGCTGACGGATGGCTATGGCATTTCTAACAAATTAGACTGAAAATATATCTCTTAAATCTTACCAACAGTGCCTTCAACACATGAGTCTAGTCGCTAGTCCTCACTTCAGGTCTTACAAACCAAGTTCAAAGGTGTTCTGGGTTTCTAAAGTGTTAATGAAATGCTAACTGGAGGAATGGTTCTGCCCTCAAGGACCTTTTCTGCAGATTCTAACATGGGTCAGAGAATCTCTTCTCACACCAGGTCATGAATGGTGCATGCTGCAGCCTAGTATTGCCTGTTGAACTAAGTTCTACTAACTCTTACTTAACAGCATGAAATGATTGTGGCTGTATGTGCATGCATGTGTGTGTGTAGTTTTCAGTTTTGTTCATAATACATTCTATGTGAGTCTGTTATTATTTCAGCAGTAAGCCATGCAGGTAGTGGTTTACAGTGATTTTAGAACAGCTAGGGGGCCGCTTTGCATCGTGCCTAACACAGTACCTACAAAACAGTTATTAGACAGTTACTATAGACTCCCTATTTCACAAAATAAACACACAGCAACATACAATGCGATCATGTATTAAAAATCATCCTTCTTCTACCAAGCCATATAGTTCCTCAAGACAGTAAAATGGTTGCCAAGCAACACAGGTTAGCATGCAGGCTAATCAGGCTTTAAAGATTGGGGTGATTGTTTACATTTATCACCATTAATTGTGCAACTTTTGAAGTAATGTTCAATCATGTTAGCACTCCTTGGCTGGTACAGGGGTGTTTGACTCCGGACAGGTGTGTTTCATTGCACAGAGCCAGAAGCAAGGATATTGCTCCAGTATCTTTGCTCATTGTAATTTAGGCGGCAGTAAGATTGCAGGGACGAATCACATTTATGCCCCGTCACTGTCATCATTTGCCCCCTTGACAGCATTGTAGTTTCTGCATGGTGGTGCTTCACAAGCAGTATTTGGTTGAGCTTGTCTCTATGCCAGCTGCTTTGAAAATGTGTGGCAACATGGACCCAAGGAAGTTTTCCCCCATGGGCTCTTTAATATACCTAGAAAAAAAGAGGGCAAGAGAGAGTGAGAGAGATTTTCATTGAAACCATGTAGCCTATGTCTTGCAGGCAACCGTGCTACATTGTAACACTTGTTGGCAAGTGACATACATAGCTACATACATAGCTATAGAGAAATGAAAACAATGAACATGAAAACATGATAGCCAGTTAAAGTTATATCATTAACTCACCACAGATTGTTAGTTTTTCCTCTTTGGATGGAGATAAAAGGTGGCTGGATTGGGCGGCAACAACAAGAGGTATTTCTCCAACAAAGCCACAGGACACAGTGGGTTGCCCGGTTGCTGAAACATGAATCCCTGCAGGCTGTTCTTGTTTTCTCTCGCTGGCATCTTTGTGGTTTTTGGTGGATTTGTTAAATGTCAACGTTGCATACTCCTTACGGATGATGAATGATTTGGGCTTCAGTTGGCGATTCCCCTCTTTCGCTCTAGTGGTAAACTCCAGGTCTTTCAATAGACACTGGTGACTGGGGGGTCATTGATATAAAGGTTCAGCCCTGCTCGTAGGCCAACATAACTGCTGAAACCATAGGGTTCACCTTTCCTGTTTTTCACAGTGGCATACAATGGTCTGGTTTAGCTCCATTTTGATTACAGTATTCAATAGCCAGATCTTTCTCTGTACACCAGGTCTGAAAACAACGAATGGACTAGTCTGTTTGGACGGTCCTGGCTTCACTTCTTGACTGACTTTTCCAGCTCTACAGTTTCTCTGCCATTAACTTCAGCATGTCTTCTAGCTTTTTTCTCTTCCTCCTCTGTCGTGTCCATCTCTGTCATGCTTCACCCACCGAATAAATCAAAATTAACAATGAAATCTGACATTTTTTGAGATTGACAACTTTGATATTGGCGGCACATTAATACTAAAATGAATTGTTATGCAGTCGCAGCAGGGGCGGACTTACCACCAGGCAAAACTAGGCGGTTGCCTAGGGCCCCAAGTTCGTGAGGGCCCCCCCCCCGTCAACAATCGCGCCCCCCCCCGTCAACAATCGCGCAGCACCCCCCCCCCCCCCCCGTCAACAATCGCGCAGCACCCCCCCCCCCCCGTCAACAATCGCGCAGCACCCCCCCCCCCCCCCCCCCGTCAACAATCGTGCAGCACCCCCCCCCCCCCCGTCAACAATCGCGCAGCACCCCCCCCCCCAGTGTCCAGGGGCCACGGGGGTTACTGATCTATGCTATGTTCGCCTTAGGCCCCCAAATTGCTAGGTCCGCCACTGAGTCGCAGATATGTGTTTATAGAGTATTTTACGGCTTTCAGACAATCAGAATCAAGGACCAGAATTAACCGTTTTATAAAACAAAAGAAACCAGACCTCCTCAGTCTCACACAGACACAGACACACAAACCAGCATATTTACTCAATACAGGTAAGCATCTAACAACACTGCTTTCGTTGAAATGCGAAATGATTTGCAACGCTACTATGGAGCATGAACATTGAGGTACGTGAAAGTAAAAAAAGGAACAATGTATTCCATCCTTTCCATCTCCTCCTGGTCAAATTACTGTCTGTAATACACACGTGTGTGTGTGTGTGTGTGTGTGTATGTGAGGTGTTTGAGTGAAGCATTTAGGTTATAGTCCTACCTGTGGAGGGAAGGGAAGCACAGGCCCACACTGCTAAAGCACTGATCAAACCACATTATTTATTTGCTGCACCACACGAGAGCACACAGAGGGAGAGAGAAAAAAAGAGAGAAAGAGAGAGAGAGAGATCAGTTGTTAGTGCATTTGGGGGGCAAGGAGCATGATTAAGAGGGAGGCAGTATGGACAGATGAGGAAGGGAACCCAGCTATGTACAACATTGGCCAAGATATCCAGTTTAGAAAAACCAACAAGAAAGCAAGAAGGAGAGAGGAACAGGGAGCGAAGTATGGGGGACCGGGGCAGGGGGGCTTGGTGCCAGAAGAACTCTTTGGGGGGTCTTTTAAATTGAACAGTTCAAACGAGATTGCATCTTTTTTTTTTTCTTGTTCTGTGTCAGAATATTGTATATAACATGTGTTGTCTAAAACATGTGTATTACACATTTAACCAGCCTTATGGTGGATTATACAAATGTAATGACATTTGACCACATGAAAGTGTCCTCAAAATCTAATACTTTGCAAATGATCATGGACATGCATGCGTACTATCTCGGAGGTATCACAAATAAATATTAGGTTCTATAATGACCAGATAAATACAAATATGTCGTAAGTATATAATATGTTGGGGATAAGAAAAGGGTAATGCTATATAAGTCCTTGTAATACGCGTTAGTTAATAGGTAATAATGCCCTTAGTAAGCATTAGTTAATGGTAATAAGGCCCTTATACATCCTTATAATATGTGCATTAACATTATTATGTGTATTTATTGAGTTTAACGAACTTACGTATTATGTCATTGTTAAACCTTTACTAAGCTTTTTTTATTGCTTTATTAAGATTAACACATGCTTTATGCATTTATTAGCAGTTAACTATGCACTTATTAACAACTATGCTTTTTGGAGTTCAACTAACTTACCTATTATGTCATTGTTAAACATTTACTAAGCTTTTTCTTGCTTTATTAAGATTAATACATACTTTATTATGCATTTATTAGCAGTTTAACTATGCTTTTTTGCAGATACTGGATCCAAAGCGACTCTACACACTGCATGTGTTCAAGCTTGATAAAATGTGAAAAAAAAAATTATATATAGACAGCTTTTTAAAAAACATTTTTTTTTTAGTTTTCATCACTTTCATGTATATGCCATCCACATGCGGCCACAAAGAGAACATTGTATAAAACATGGCCAAACAGGCCTTTTAAAACATTGAGGCTAATTGTATATTGTAAAAGACATGCAACAAGCAATGCAACATTGGGAATAGTACACTGACTAATTTTTCCCCTTCCAAAAGCAATTAAAAAAATCCCCTTCCCTGATTTCTTAAGGACCTGAACTGCATCATCTGTACTGCCACGAATGGCATCTAGACATTTTCCAGCAAAATCACAGAGCTTGTGTTTTCTTGTATGATAATGAAAAAAAAACTTTTTAGGGGCAGCAATGGCGAGTTCTGCAATTAGTGCATTCATGGCAATTGTGTTGCGATCCACTCCCACTGTTTTGCAAGCAGCAGCCATAGTTTTCTTCTTGTAGGCCCTCAACATGGTGCGGTAACATGCAATATCCTCATTTGGACCATGTGCTAAGATGTTGAAGAAGAAGTAAACTAGGTATTAGCCTCAGTGACTGTTACGAACCCCAGTATTTTAGTTAGCATTCATTTTGGCTCCCCCTGCTGGGGCAGGTATATTTGTGTTCTTTTGCTTTCACCTTTCTCTCCGTGTGCCCACAGGTTAATTGCTTATTGGACGCACCTGGCACACCCTATTTAAGGGCACCCACTTATGGTGTCTCTGGCTTTCATTTCTTGACCAGAAGGATTGCGTGACTGGCTTCCTGCTTCGCCACCGCCTCTAGTTTAATCTTTCTAAATACTATCCCCTGTGCGGGATCATTATTTTTGGGCCTTTTGGCCACTTGACCATTGTTTCACGCGGGTTACAAAATAAATACCCCTGTTTTGTTAACTCCGTCTGGTTGGTCCATCAATTCTTGTTTGGTGCTTAGCATGGGCCGTAACATAAATTGATTGGGGGCTCGTCCGGGATCTTCTGACGTTTTTAAGTCATACGATTTTGAATTCAGCCTTGCCATAAGTCTCGTCTCCCGTCGCGCGCCGCTAAAAAACGTGGATACAGTCTTTTTGCGAGTGTGCAGAATCAGGTAAGTGCATCCCTGGGTGAGTGGAGTTCCGTCGGGCAATATCTGAGGAGGGGGTCCTTGAAGACCTCGAGCTCAGTACGGCCAGAAGACAGAGGAGGTAAAGCGTTTCCAGTTAGGGAGGAGGGAACTCCGCTGGTTCAGTTAAATGCACAGTTCCAACTACGCTGCGTTTGTGTGTGTGGATTTTTAGTGGTTTTTGACGGTTTTGATTAAGACTTTCTGCGTGTTTGCGCTCTGTGTCTTTGACACATTTCTGCGTTGCTTGTGTGGCGCTTTGTTAAAGGGGTTTGTGTGTTGCCTTTGTGTGACGCCTTGTCTACATTGCTCTGCAGAGCTTTGGAGATGCGCTGCGTTAAGCTCCACCCATAGCTTGATTGCTGTGCACTTCACTAGTGGTATATACGCCACTACATTAAGTTTTGCTTAATCCGTAGCTATAGGCTACTTAGGAAAAAATCTCAGATTTTCTGTGTGTTGTGCTAGAGCACACTTTGAGATATAGCTGGATTTGATCCGGAGATAAATTAGTATATCTCCTAAAAATGCTAATTGAGGTCGTAAAACAATGGTTTGAAATGGCGACTGTAAAAGGGTTTGTTGATAAGCCCGACGCGACTTTACTAATTCAATTGACAAAAGATCAATTACTGGAATTGGCCGCTCATTACCAGTTAACTCTGTCCTATGATTCGCGGCGGAAAAAGTATATGGTAATGAGTGCCTTAACAGCTAGTCTAGTGGAGAAGGGAATCATGTCTAAGCCAGACAACCCGCCTGAGGATCCGCATGAGGACTCAGATGACGCGGAAGAGACGCCCAGTGGAGGTGTATCTCCTGCTCCGACTCCCAAATCTCCCGAGCATAGCAAGCGAGAGCATGACTTTAGGATGCAAGAGCTGCAGGTTCGTAGGGAGGAATTGGCGTTTCGTAGGGAGTTAAAATTACAGGAACTAAAGTTACAATCCCGTGAGCAGGAGCTTGCCTCCCAGATGGAACGTGTTAAGTTGCAGCTGGCTGCAAAAAGAGAGGGTCTTGAAATTCCAGTCTCCATGCACCAATCATTTGATGTTGCCAGAAACATCAAACTCATCCCTCTGTTCAATGAGCAAGAGGTTGATCGTTATTTTGTCCATTTCTAACGCATTGCTACCACTCTCGCTTGGCCTGGATCGGTTTGGCCACTTCTCCTCCAATGTGTGTTGGTGGGGAAGTCCCAACAGGTCTACTCCTCATTGTCCATAGAGCAAGGCTCAGACTATAGTGTTGTAAAGTCCACTATATTGCGAGCATATGGGCTTGTCCCTGAAGCCAATCGGTTGCGTTTCCGATGGACAGACATTTGTAGAGTTCGCCTGAGAGAAAGAGATGCTCTTTACACGTTGGTGCGCTGCGCAAAATGTCACTGACCACGCGCAACTCTGTCAGTTGATGTTAATCGAAGAGTTTAAGGATTGTCTTCCTGAGGCAGTCACTATGTATATCAACGAACAGCGGGCTACGACTAGAGAAAGCCGCTGTTCTTGCCGATGAGTACGTGCTGACTCATAAGGTTGGCATGCGCGACTATAAGCCTCGGAAAAATGAGACAGTGAAAAGGGTGAACCTGCCCTCGGAAAGTAGCTCACCACGTCCACCTGATAGCTCTCAGAATCCTAGCGCTGAAGTCAAGTGCAACTACTGTAAGAAGCCGGTCACATTGTGGCAGACTGCCTAGCACTTAAAAAAAGAAATGCTAAGGGTACTGGGTTGATTACTACTAAACGAGACTCGCTTCCAGCTCCGAGTGTAGGCAAGAAGGTCAATGAGTGCGATCAGTCTGAGGGTTACGAACCATTTGTGCGTTTGGGCTACGTCTCACTTCCAGGCAGTAACAAGCAGCCTATCGGAATCCTTTGTGACACCGGCGCTAGCCAGTCAATGATGTTAGAAGGGATATTACCTTTGTCGGATAAAACTGCACTTGGGAGTAATGTACTGGTTCGGGGAATCGGTATGACTTTCATCCCAGTTCCGCTCCACCAAATCCATCTCGAGTCTGATCTGGTATGTGACTGTGTCGTAGTGGGAGTACGGCCATCTTTGCCAGTGGCAGGCATCGATTTCCTTCTCGGGAATGATATTGGGGGTGATGATATCTGGGGAGAGTCAGTTAAACTACCGAGGTCGTGGCTGTGCCATTGTCTTCTAACCAGGACGAGTGCGGCAAGAGATTTACGGATGTGTTCCCGTCTTGCGCAATCACCCGTGCAATGTCCAAGCGAACTGACGCGCAAGGTACAGATAACTTCGATGATTTGCAGGATACTTTCCTTGCTGATCTGCATTCGGGCCCGACAAAAAAGGGTGATTCGAACGCCACTAAACAGTGTGATTCCAACGCCACTAAGTCTTTGTCGCCTGCTATGGGTAGTGAGGAGAAGAGTCATCGGCTGACTAAAAATGCTAGAATTCCATTTTCCAGAGAGAAGTTGATTAAATCACAGATGGAGGATAAAACCCTCACTTCGCTCTTTACATCGGCTTGTCCTTCAAATGATCTTGTGTCGCAGCCTCCAGGCTACTTTTTCCGTGAAGGGATCCTAATGAGAAAGTGGAGACCTTCCAATGTTCCGGATGACTGGCAGGTAGTGTCACAAATCGTCGTTCCCACTGGTTACCGAGGGGAAATTCTCAGAGTAGCCCATGATGCTGCTGCTGGCCATTTAGGTGACACAAAGACATACGATAGGGTCCTGCGTCATTTTTACTGGCCTAGACTAAAAAAAGACGTTAGGCATTTTTGCAAAACGTGCCATATTTGTCAGGTAATAGGCAAGCCGAATCAGAAAATTCCACCTGCTCCGTTGTATCCGATCCCTGTGATCAACGATCCATTTGAACACATAATGATCGATTGTGAAGGTCCTCTTCCACGTTCCACCAGTGGTTATGTTTACTTATTCACTCTGATGTGCGCTAATACCCGCTTTCCGGAGGTTGTGCCTCTGCGAAGGATAACGACTAAAACTGTGACGCAAGCACTGATAAAGTTATTTTTCGCTCGTCGGACTACCCAGGGTAATACAAAGCGATAGGGGGACTAACTTTACTTCCAAGGTTTTCGCCAGGGTTCTTAGACAGCTTAAGATCAAGCACAACCTCTCCAGCGCGTTTCACCCTGAAAGCCAGGGCGCACTGGAGAGGTATCACCAAACGTTTAAGTCGATGCTTAAAGCGTATTGTCTGGAACTTGGGGTGAGTTGGGATGAGGGTGTTCCCTGGTTGTTACTGGCTTCGAGATAAGTGGTCCAGGAGTCTGGTTTCAGTCCGGCTGAGCTAGTGTTCTGCCACACACCACGCGGTCCGCTGGCCGTTCTCAAAGATGCTTGGCTGAGTGAGTCCAATCCGCGTAGTATACTGCAACACGTAGGTGACATCAGGTCACATCTTTTCACTGCGTGTGAGATGGTGAAAAAACACATCCAGGGAGTGCAAACAAAAACGAAAAAATGGTACGATGTCAAAGCGAAAAACCGTGCTCGAGCCGGGTGACAAAGTGCTCGTGTTACTCCCTGTCCTCGGATCGTCTCTGCAATCTCGCTTCAATGGTCCATACAAAGTCCAACGAAAAGTCTCTGATCGTGATTATGTAGTTCAAATTCCAGATCGCCGCCAAAGTTCACGGTTATGCCATATAAGCAGAGTATAGTAACAAAGTAGAACTACTTCACTACTGTACTTAAGTACTAAAATGCGGTATCTGTACTTTACTGGAGTATTATTTTTTTCTCCTACTTACACTTTTACTTCACTACATATTTTTGATGAGTTTAATACTTTTACTCCAATAACATTTTTCAAGTGCTGAATCGTTACTTGCTACTCACAAAACGTCCGTCGGGACCCATCACAAAATAAATCTGGTTATACTGACGTGACATCCACGCTTTTAACAATTGTAGAATATAGTAGGCCTATTAAATGAGAGTCAATCACATAATGCTGGCGTCCGTAACTTCTTCCTGCATGTCTCCGCATCCTCTTTTAAAACCCAATTGCGCTCCTCGTAATCAAGAGCGCACAAACTCGAATTCATGCACGCACAGCTGTCTTATTGGAGAAAAAAAAAGTGAACGAACATCTCATCTCATGATGCTTTTTGGCAGATGTTTCACTGTCTGAAATCATAGGCTTACTGCATGTTGCCTAGAAGACAAACTAAACAGTAGAGACAGCTTGTTCTGCAAAGGGAAAGCATAGGCATATCAACTCCGCTATTAGCCTGGGCGCGATGGGAGGATAAGCATTCCTTTTTCATAAACATTGAATTGTCAAATAGCCGATATCAATGGCCGAACTCATTAATTAATTTAACATTAAATGCAACAGGCAATGTGGGGGTTTTCCGTGTGTCAGTGTGTTTATTTTAAAACAAACAACAAAGAAGAACATTAAGAAAGCCATTCAAGCAGACCTATATTAAGTGTGTAACACTAACACAGGTCTGTACTTGTTCACGAAGCCCTGAGACTCATATGCGAAGTTGCTTTGATTAGTGCTCATCTGCTTAATTGTGTGCTACCAGAGCCCTGGAAGACGTGTCTTAAAGAGACAGGCATCATTTTAATAGGTTCATACACTGTGTTAATATCTGAACTTACACCTATTATGTCAAGAATCATGAAAGGCTTTCAGCAAATATTAAGGTGCTATTAATTACATATTAATAAGACAAATCTACCAAATAATAAGTTAAACTACACAAAATGAGACAGGCCTATAGACAATTCTAGTATTAGCTATATCACATTGTGACGACAACTGAACTAACACACCTAATGAAACATAAAAATCAAATGTTTTACCCATTGAACATATTAAATGACTTACTAATTATTGATCAGAATACACTCAGAATTAATCAGAATACGCGCTTCAACTAGCTCTCTCTATTTTGACCATACATGTGTTTGTATCCCTGTTAATATAGCCTACACATAACACAACATTTGTACTTGTACTTTTACTTTCTTTTTAAAATACTTCTACTTGCAATACTTAAGTACAAAACATTTTGAAGTGCTGAAGTGGTTATGTTATCTTCTTTAATAGGTACTGAAGAGGATGACATAACTGACCCAAGTAGGTCTGTCCCTGTTGGCAGGCTTACGAATTCCGAAATGCTTTGCGAAACTCCCGGAGTTTCTCTCGTATTTAGCGCCTGGTGAGAGCAGGGATATTCAAAGGCTAATACGAGAATTTGGAAACCTTTTCGGTGACGACCCGTCACAAACAAATGTGCTCGAGCTTGACATCGACGTTGGTTCAAGTTTACCGATTAAACAACATCCCTATCGGGTAAACCCAACGAAGAGAACTCATTTACAACCTGAAGTCGAGTATATGCTAAGCCATAACATTGCTGAACCCAGCGCTAGTGCTTGGAGTTCCCCTTGCCTTCTTGTGGGTAAATCTGACGGTTCTCTGCACTTTTGTACGGACTACCGGAGGGTTAACTCAGTTACTAAACTGGATTGTTTCCCACTGCCTCACGCAGATGACTGTGTGGACAGGGTGGGGGCCGCTGTTTATGTCAGTAAATTCGACATGCTAAAAGGGTACTGGCAAGTCCCGTTAACCGCATGCGCGCGGGAGATCTCTGCATTCGTAACCCCCGACGCATTTCTCAGCTACCGTGTGATGCTGTTCGGAATGCGTAATGCACCTGCTTCCTTTCAAAGGCTTGTGAACATAGTCTTAAGTGGCATGTCTGAATGTGAAGCCTTTTTGGACAACATTGTGCTCTACAGTCAGACATGGCCCATACACGTGTCAGATGCGGGAGCTGTTCCGACGGTTATCAGAGGTAAACCTTATGCTCAAGTTAGCTAAGTGCAAGTTTGCCAAAGCTAAAATCACATACTTGGGACATATAGTGGGTGGGGGTGAGGTCCGACCCGTTGACGCCAAGGTAGAGGCTATCCTAAACTTCCCAGCGCCTGATGACCGGCGTGGTCTCAGGCGGTTCTTGGGAATGGTAGGGTACTACCAGAGTTTTTGTCAAAACTTCTCTTCCGTCGTGTCGCCACTCACCGATGTCAAGGGGCGTTCGAGACCGTAAAAGGTATCTTACTCTCTTCTCCCGTCCTCCTTGCCCCCGACTTCAGTCGGGGGCAAGGAGCATTTCATCTCGCTGTTGATGCGAGCGATGTGGGTGCGGGCGCTGTCCTTCTTCAGAATGGTCCTGATGGTGCTGAACATCCTGTATGCTACTTCTCTTGGAAGTTTAATACCCATCAGCAGGCATACTCTACCATCGAGAAAGAGGCACCAAGCCACGTCCTCGCGATCCAACAGTTCGAGGTATACCTCTGCTCGTCTTCTCACCCGATCACGGTGTATAGTGATCATAACCCGTTGTGATTTTTAAATACGATGCGCAACTCCAACCAGCGTTTGATGCACTGGAGCCTCATCCTCCAGCCATATGACCTCGAGATAATGCATGTGTGTGGGTCGGATAACATCCTCTCTTGTTTAACGGCGTGACCGTTGTAGCCTAATTTTTGACCTGGATTTGACCTGGATTGGGTCAAGTTAAGCAACGGGTAGATTGTGGTTGGAATAGGGACCATATTAGAAAGCTTGTACATGGGATGCATTTATGCAATTGAACTTTAATTTTGTAAAAAAAAAAAAAAGGGAAAACCTTTTTTTTTTAAAAATATATACATATAGAAAAACAAAACTAACAAAAAAAAGACAAACTTCTATACTCTAGCCTGTAGGCAACAATTGGTTGTATGTGGTGGGGGTGTAGATGTGTGTGAATGCTCTGACTTGAATGCGTATGCGTGAGTGTGAATGAATGCTTGACTTGAATGGGTATGAATGTATTCTTTAATCACAATTGTACATGCATTGATTCGTATGTCGTTTATGATGGCTAGAGCCACCATTTCGGTGGGAGGGTGTTACGAACCCCAGTATTTTAGTTGGCATTCATTTTGGCTCCCCCTGCTGGGGCAGGTATATTTGTGTTCTTTTGCTTTCACCTTTCTCTCTGTGTGCCCACAGGTTAATTGCTTATTGGACGCACTTGGCACACCCTATTTAAGGGCACCCAATTACGGTGTCTCTGGCTCTCATTTCTTGACCAGAAGGATTGTGTGACTGGCTTCGCCACCTCCTCTAGTTTAATCTTTCTAAATACTATCCCCTGCGCGGGATCATTATTTTTGGCCTTTTGGCCACTTGACCATTGTTTCATGCGGGTTACAAAATAAATACCCCTGTTTTGTTAACTCCATCTGGTTGGTCCATCAATTCTTGTTTGGTGCTTAGCATGAGCCGTAACAATGACAAAGGATCTTATTTTCCATTCAATCACCTTAAGATTCAGAGATTTGTTTCTAAACACATCACACACGTTAGAAAGTAATTGCTGTAAACATGTGAAAAGACTGTAGAACCATGTAGTGTTGAATTGTGGAGTTTTTCTGTTTTTCACCATTTTTGTGTTCAGGATTTTCTGGGTGGGGCTTAAGGGGTACCTGATGAGCATTGCCCCACCCCTAACAACCAGAGCGCGTTGTCACTGGTTCTCCAACTCAATCGCGAGTTATTGCTTAGACTGAGAGGAACAAGTTTGATTCTCAGGGAGGTCAGTGTCCTCCAACGCATCGGATTCTGGCTCTGGTGGCTCAAACAAGTACGGCTACACAAGTCCAATAACACTGCCAGAAGGAGTAGGGATGCAAGGAATACCCCAAAATTATAATCAAATGAACAGTCCAAATCTCAGCAAGTACTCGTTTCTTCTCTTTTTTAATGTCTGTGATAGTTTCAGAAATGTTTAAACATGACATATCCAGTTGAATTGCATTTGAGTTAGGCTATTGTTTAGGGCAGGGTACTTTGTAATTCACCTATTGTGAAGAAATTGTCTCACCCTCCACTTTTCCCTGCACGTTTCCCTCCTTTCTATCCACTCACCTGTCCCAAATCAGCCCTAATTAGCCCTGTCCTAATGGTGCGTTCCAGAGCCCATCCAAAGCAATGGGATGTGGGACTTATCCTACCTGAACTGTACTTGTTACTTGTACTTTGTTTTTGAAGAGGCATTTTGACTGTCAGCAATTAAGTGTACTTACATACACAAACGAGATGGAAGAGGCCAAACAACGGATGAGGTAATTATGCACTGTAGCCTTCCTCATTGCAAAATTGCTTTGAAAAAGTCTAAAAACATCTAAAGAAAAATATGTCTATCCATTTGGCTAGGCTACGTGTTGTCTTCTTACACCCCTTCCCCTATTAAACGGCACAAAACTGTATGACAGTAAATAAATTGCATGTTTATATAACAAAATTGTCCTGATGTAATGTCAATCGATATTGAAACAATCAGTTTGAGCGCACAATATATACACGTAGCTTGTATTGATAGCCTGCATGTCATCTGCATTGTAGGTGATGAAAGGGTAAGCTTGCCCAATATAGGCACTATCCCCGAACAACATGAACCTCCCCATCTTTTCGTTCCATTTTTTCATGTTGATTTCCTCAGAATTCTTGCTTTATGCACCTTGCCGGGTGCACCCGCAAATACGTCGCAAAACCTCCCAGTCTCATCCACGATCCCTTGCAGAACAATAGAGTAGTTATTCTTCCTGTTTAAGTAGTCCCCCCCTCTGGTGTGTGGTCTTTGTATTTTTATGTGGCATTCATTTTTTTTAAATCCGTCCGTAATTTAGGAACTCATACACTTTATGGTCTCCTTTTCAGAATAGCAATACTTACCCAATGTGTTATACCACGGCAAATTCTCAAGACTGGTACCAAATGGGAAATACTATTTCAAATGGATGAACACACATTTTACAGACATCTTCGCATTACCCACTCCCAGTTTGATTACATAACTTACCTACTGAAGCAGCTGGGCCTAAATGAAGAGCACACAGGAGGCCCTTCTTCGATTCCTCTGAGACAAAAGCTTGCACTTTTTTTGTGGTATTTGGGCAATCAGAATAGTTTTTGTGAAATGTCAGACAAATTTAACATGTCACAATCATCAGCCCATAGATGTATTGTTGAAGTGCTCTCAGCTTTTTGCAACATGGTGCCCTCTTTTGTCAGCTGGCTCACCATTTGTGAGAAGGCAGCCTCCTCTGCTGCTTTCAACACAAAGTGTGGCATACAAGGAATTATTGGGGCCATTGATGGCTGCCACATAAAAAAACAAAGACCACACACCAGAGGGGGGGACTACATAAACAGAAAAAAGTATTACTCTGTTGTTCTGCAAGGGATCATGGATGAGACTGGGAGGTTTCGTGACATATTTGTGGGTGCACCTGGCAAGGTGCATGATACAAGAATTCTACGAAAATCCACTTTTTTTGAAAACTGGAATGACAAGATGGGGAGTTTCATGTTGCTCGGGGATAGTGCCTATATTGGGCAAGCTTACCCTTTCATCATGACCCCGAAGAGGGACAATGGAGCCCTCACCATGCAGGACCAACTGAACAACTCTAAGGTAAGCAGAGGCCGAGTAGTGGTAGAGCAGGCATTCGGTAGGCTAAAATGTAAATGGAGGAGAGTTAGAGATCTCCAGAACACCAGATTGGATTTAGTAGTCATGCTCATCGTGTCTGCATGTATGCTCCATAATCTGTGCACAGGTCCTGCAGACATCTGTGAGGAGCATCCAGGTGGTTGTCCACATCAAGAAGATGAAAACATCTGACATTGAGTAATAAACCATGTTCTTGCAATTGGCATATGTTTTGTGTCATTTCTGCTTAACATTTGTTCGGCTTTGTTTTTGAGATAAGTGTCATACATTTCACACTTGTGTTTAAATCAAAAGGAAACATCACAAACAGTTTGATAGTAAAAAAAACCCTTTACTTGAATACAGTTATGTAAAATCATAATACATAAGCCCTGGAAATTAATAACTGTCTGTGAGATTTAACAGGCATGTCCAAAAAATTGTTGGCACTTTGGCACAAATGGCATAGTAGGCTATGACAATACATTTCATTCTAAACTTTTTTTTTTAACGCATAAGATGTCCAAAAAGAAGTATAGGCACTGAACATATGTCAAACAAGTGGTATAGTAGGCTATGGCTATACATTTCTTGGTATAGTAGGCTATGGCTATACATTTCTTTTAACCAAACAGCTCCATTTAACAGGTTCACACAAACGTTTTCAACTGAGCAATAATTTCAATTAAATAATGTACAAATATGGAAAACAATGTAAACAAAAGCACAAGAACAGGATGTCATTAGCCATCACTCCGTCAAAAAGGACTGTACCACCTTAAAGTGTATGTCAGGTTAACAAAACATTGAAAAATGAAGGGACATGAAGCAAGATAGTAGAGAGTAGTGATTTTTCTTGAAAAACCAACTTTAAATACAATAGAACAATATTATCAATATCAAAATTAGCGCGAGCCACCTACGTCACAATGGAAGTCAACACATATTCTGATTCAACCTGTTTTCTACCTACAGCATGGCTTCTAAATGGCAGTTGTGTCATTTGCTATGAATTAACAATTCACTGTGCCTCCTTTCATTGGCAGACTCTGACGCTCTAAGTAATTCCACAACGTCACTTTGCTGTGACCTAAACCTCTGTCTAGCTGTGCTCATTGTTCTGGGTGGGCTCACTATGCTGGGTGGGCTCCACTGGCATAACTATCGATGGCCCAGACGCCGGGAGGGGGGGGACCATGAAGGAAGAAATCGCGCAGCCCCCCCCGTCAACAACCGCGGGGGCCCAAAAATGTTTGCATCGGGGCCTATCATCATGTTGTTACGCCAGTGGTGGGCTCACTGTGCTAGGTGCTGTGCTCACTGTGCTAGGTGCTGTGCTCACTTTACTAGGAGCTATGCTACCCTGTGGAGATGGGCTGGCTGCAAGTAACTGCCCACCCTCATTGACCAGATCAGGCCTGCGAATCTGGATGCCCTCTGAAGTTCCGATAACTGGGAACTCGACATCATGGTTTGCCCCCAAAAGAGCATCCATTTCATTGTAAAATTTGAAGCGAATAGTTCCCCTCCCTGTGCTCCTGTTATTATCTTTATTTGTTTTATACCCATCTACAAGGGTGTTCCATTTTCTATTGAGCCGTGCAGGATCAAATATCTGACCAAAAGGTCAGACAGCTGACCATCCATTTCCCCCCACATATGTTTCTTTGAGCATGATTTATCCTGCTATTAAGCTCTGCCAGAGTCGGAGGGAGTTCACTCCCATTTGCCTCTAGGTGTCTCCTCATTAAATCAATAAGAAAGAGCGTATGTGTGACCGCTAGGGGATGCTCTAAGGCGCTAAATACCCTCGCCAATAACCAGTGGAGAGACCAAGGATAAAGTAGAAAAATATGCAGCTTTATTTTTGAATATTTAAAAAGGGTTCGTGAGAGTCTCCGCAAGGGTCGCAGACGCCGTTCCTAGTCCCATGTGATTCCAGCCACACTCCCCCACTCAATGCCTGCACCACCCCGAACTGGGGTTCGGGTCGTGACCAGTCGCGGCTGGCCACCACACCTGGAGGGCCTGGACCTCCACCTGGGAGAAAGGGGTCACACACGTACCCACATTACAAACGTGGGGGGTGGCCGACTCAGGGTCGTCACTCGTATTAGGACACAGCAATCCAGGTTCAGTGGTTAGGCAGGCCGGGGCCTTTGGTCTGACCTCGACCCGGGAAAAGAGAGCACACTCGTAGTCGTCACAGCAACTCGGGCACACAACAAATCACCTCTAGTGTTCGGGCAGGCTAAGGTCTTCGGGCTCCAGTAAGTGGTGACTTGGGACTGTAGGTACAGTGGGGCAACTCTTAGATACTGAGGCCGGCTGGGAGGCAGAGGGGCAGAGTAAATTAGCGGCGAGGCTGGAGGCTGACTCCCGAAGACTCCCGGTATAGGGGGGGCAGCATGGGTGGACGAGAAAAACTGCATTAAAAGGGACAGGCTAGCAATGCCAATGGGCCAGTAGTTAGTTAGCTTCACTCCTATCCATAACCAATCCCACAGGGGCGGGCAGATGGGACTCGTACAGCCGTTAGCTGGGTCTAGCGCAGGGCTTTGGGTAGTGAGGATAAGCTAGCAAGGGGGCGATAGTTAGCTAGCTCAGCTCCAACCTATAAGCAATACAACAGGGGTGGACAGGTGAGGTTCATACAGTTGTTAGCTGGGGCTAGGGCAGGGCTTTGGATAGCGGGGGCAGTGTAGCAATTCCAAGTGGGGCAATAGTTAGCTTAGCTTAGTTCCAATCCATAAACCATACAACAGGGGCGGGCAGGTGAGGTTCATATAGTAGTTAGCTGGGACTAGGGCAGGGCTTTGGATAGCGGGGGCAGTGCAGCAACTCCAAGTGGGGCAATAGTTAGTTAGCTTCGCTTAGCTCCAATCCATAAACAATACACTAGGGGCAGGCAGGTGAGACTCATACAGTGCATTAGTAGTTGGCGTAGCCAAAACAACATAAGAGGGGGGTGTTATGTGTGAAAACACTGAAAGAATTACGCAAGCTGTGACATGTTTAACTGTTTACTTACAGATCTCCGTACACACACACACAGACCGGAAACCAGCATTGGTCCTATCAAAATAAGGGCACACTGTAAAACGCTGTCATGCAGACATAACATTTTCCCCCCTCCCCATGGGAGACACAACTCACATCACTGAGTGAAACACAATAATAATTAGAAAACCCGTAGTAAGCATCCGTCAGATTACATTGTGAATAACTTCAGTCCAGCTTGAACAAATCGTTACAAGGCTATTTTGAACCTGACCAGACAGTAACTGGAACAGTCTGGATGAGCTTAGAACCTGCAACACATATTAACGATTAACAGTAGTATGAACAGTAGTGTGATTAGGAATCTACAACATAGACCCTGAGGTAGCCCGGTTTGGTGTGGGCACGGGCTGGTCGTGCTGCCGGATCAACTGGGCCTCCAAAGTCCGGATCAGGATCTCGGCTGACCTCCAGGTCTGCCGCGGAAGGTGGGGCCACTTTGCGGAGGCGGCGTGCGTGCCACCACATTCCATCTGAAAGGCGAAAGGTGGCAGGTCCTAGTTGCTCAGTCACCTCAGCTAAAGCGGGCCTTCACACTCACGGACTATACATACACATACATACATACATACTTACATACGTACATATATACAGATATGCAATCACCCCCCCACTACCCCCATCCCACGCCTTTGCCGCTCCTTTGTTTTTAGATATTGTATAGATATTTATATTGTTTATATTTTAATTAATTATTGTGCACCAATTACACCAAGTCGAATTCTTTGTATGTACAATCTTACTTGGCAATAAACTTGATTCTGATTCTGATTCTGATTGACAATAGCGGTCTTCTAACTAAAACATCTTCACCAACTGTTCTGGAGCTGTATATGTAAAAGCGCTGCATATCGCTATATAACGTAACTGGGTATACTTTTACCGTATATCTATATGCTAACAGATAACGACATAATTTCACACCATAATATGTACAAGTTGTGTTAAAATTGCAGTGTCTAAAACAACCCTACACGCAGAGAAGTAAAGTTTATAGCCTATTCGTTGAAGTTTTACCTCTCACGAAGTGTGACTCCACGGGCGCGCCATTATCCTCCGACTTAATTTTGGTGAAGTGGGGATAGGTCGGTCGCCCCCCAGTTCAATAGTAGGAGGTTCCACTTCGACGGTGGGATGTTCCACTTTGACATGCATTCCAGTGCACTTTTCTTAGTTGGAGGTAGGATAAGTCCCACGTCCCACTGGTTTGGATGGGCTCTGGAACGCACCATAACCCCTTGTGTGTGTTCCCAGTCTAGCTGCTCCCTCTGTGTCTCACCTGTTCCCCATTCCCTCATTCTGTTTGTATTTTACGTACATAACAGAATGATGCAACCTAACTTGGACCCAGCAGAGAAAAGTGCCTTCTCGGGCATCCATCTGGTGCTGGGGGAACCTCGATTTACCAGCCAAGCCTTTAAGCCCTGCGTTTCCCTGGGCTATGTTCCCACCAGATCCGGGCGTGTCCAGCTGGTTCCCGACAGTCCTCAGTCCCAGAGGAGCCACGACTGCCAGTATGGGACGATCCGCCACGAATGATTCGCCGGATAGGCATTGGCTCTGCATCCTGCATCCTGGCAGTCTCCAGACTCGGGCCGTGGGATCCCAGTGCCGGCTCCATCTGGGCCAGCCCAAGCTTCGGCCAGTGGCGACCCGGCCTGCTACTCTAGCCCAGCGGGCACCATGTCAGCCTGCCCCTCAGTCTGCTCCCAACATGGACCCTGCAGACGAGGTCGAGGAGAGGCTACAAAACCTCTGGGTTTTCATGCTCCGGGCCACCGAAGCCTCCGATACCACCAACCTGAAGTCCCTGAGAGCAAACCTGGAGCGCTTATTCAGGTTCACCGTTGCCCGCCCCCAGCCACGAGTCCTTAGCAGCGGCGCTAGCTCGTGTTTCAGAGCAGCTAACGACCATGCTAGCCTCCGTTTCTGCTAGCAGTCAGACTACCTCCCAGCCAGCTAGCCTCCCTAGTGCTAGTCTCCAGCCCACTGACCCACAGCCTGCTTCCTACTGCAACTCCCTTGTTAGCCCAGATGCTAGTCCCCTGCCCACATGTGGACTCTGTGGGAGTATGGGGAACCTCCTTAGGTGCAGTAGGTGTCAGATCTCCTTTTATTGTAACAAACATCAGAATCAGCACTGGAGAGTACACAAGCTCACCTGTCAGGAGGTTGGTTTCCCTCACCACCAGCCCACTAACCCTAAGCCAGCACCCTTGCCTGCTAGCCCCCTGCCCAACACTCTCGTCTCTCCACTGCCAAGCATTCCAGACTCTAGTAAAGGTTTAACAACGACGTAATAAGTAAGTTAGTTCATTTCAAAAAAGCTTGGTTGTTAATGAGTGCATAGTCACCGGCTCACCGGATGTAGCTTGTTGGTATAAGTCTGCCATTGGGTGACTATTTCAGTCGCCCAATGGCAGGCTTATACCTTATACTCCTCCCCCTTCCGCCATCTGCGTGTTATCGGTTTCAAAGTCCCCCTTGCTACATGAAAGGGCACTGTTGCTGCATCCTGGGCTTAGCACTGCCCAAGACGATTGTGAATGGTTAAAGAAATACAAAGAAGATACAAAGTTTTTTTTTCCCCTATAGCAGAATGATAGTGGGTTCAGCCAGACAGTTCTGTAGTGCTGGCACAGCGCTAAAACGAGGAGATAGGTCTGGCTATATGAGATGAATAAGTGCATAGTTAACTGCTCATAAATTCATAATAAAGTATGTATTAATCTTAATAAAGCAAGAAAAAAAGCTCAGCAAATGTTTAACAATGACATAATAGGTAAGGTATAACTCAATAAATACACATAATGTTAATAAGCATATTATAAGGACTTATAAGGGCCTTATTACCTATTAACTAATGCTTATTAAGGGCATTATGACCTATTAACTAATAGGTATACTATTAACTAACGCTTATTACAAGGACCTTAATATAAAGCGTTACCAAAAAAAGACGTAAAATGTTATGTAAAAAACATAAGATGTTCTTTTAATTATTTTGTCTTGTCTTGCTGGAATAGCTAAGATGTATCTGAAAGGGCATGTAAATGCATGAAAATTATGTTGCAATGTACATTTATTTTGGGGCAGTGTTGGAACTAAAATATTTATTAGTAAGGAATACCCAGACAAGGTCAGTCGGCATGCCAAATGTTGGCAATGGGAGCACCTTCATGGAATACAATGATATTGGTTTAATTAGTAAGCTCCAGTTCCTGTTAGCTTGCGTGGACACGGTAAGGTCCACCTAGACAAAAAATCTTGCTCAAGGAAAGCCCTGTAGTGTAATGAGCTCATTGTCGTGTAAGAAGGGCAACTAATGCTACTGCAGACATCTTGGGGGTACATAAATTATCTCAATGACATCCGTGATATCTGTGTGCAATCATGGCCAGAGAGTTGTGGTATTGTGCCATGCATGTTGTCACATACTGTATGTCTACTGTTGTATTGCCACAACTTGTATGGGATAGCATCTATGTGTGTGTGTGTGTGTGTGTGTGTGTGTCTGTGTGTGTGTGCGCGTGAAAGACCTATGTAAGAAATACAGAAGCATTTTGTTTGTGCGAGAGCGTCCGCACCCGCCTTGGGGTGTTGCGCTGTCAAGAGTGTGTGTTTCTAATTGTAAAAAATAACCTGGTCACCAACACTATAATAAAAGGTAATTGGTTTGGGAGGGGATGTTGGAAGCAGCAGCGTAGGGTTGGTGGGTGGTTCGGAGGTATAAGAGCACGCGGGCGAACACATCACATTTGTAATTGCTTAATGTGCGGCTACAGAATAATGAGACTTTTCCAATATGAACCACCCTCAGCGTCCATGGACAATAACAGTAACGGCAGCATGAAGAGTTTAAATAATGATGAATGGATAACGTCATTAGGGTCGTTAAAAAACTCTGCTTCCAGGTCAGAATACTGCAGGAGGAGGTGAGGTACAGAGAGGAGGGAGAGGCAAGAGCAGTGCACCATTAGGGGCACCAGGAGAAACGTGCCCAGTGGTACCAATGGGCCTGATAGATCAGACGCTACAAATTGCCATGTCTGAAAACCTTTTGCGTCTCATTTCACCATAATGGTGGTGGTGGTGGTGGTGGTGCCGGGCACCGGCAAGATGGATGCATGCACGTGTTGCTATTTCGCAAAACACATATGTGTTGTGAGAGCAGAGTAGAGAATACATAGAGATACACACCATTACATACTCTTTTTCCTATAAGGGCATACAATGGCATGTTGCTAAACCCTGAAGAACCATGTCTGTCCAGCGTAGGGAGCTCTGGTTGTTGGAGAAAACCCATTGGTGAGTCATACATGTTCCTAAAAGATGTGTAAAAAATCATGTTCATTCTTTATTAATTGTATTCTTTATGATTATTTATGTGTGTGAAAGATGATACCAAATCTATATGTTGTAAACCATACATTTATGTTGATGCGTTCTGTATGTTTTCTTGATTGGGACATTTGGGACATTACATTGGGGCAGGAGAAAAAAGTGAAAAGGTGAATAGTCATTAATGCAAATTGAATTAAATTGGGAAAAAGGAATTGCAAGAAGGATGCCTGAAACTAACATCATTATTGGCCTGCTACCCTGCGGTCATACGTACTCATCCTGTTTGTAATGCACGTTACCATTTGTAAAATGAAGTGAACCAAATGGCTAACTACAGGAGAACATAGCCTGTCTATGGGCTATGGGACCAGAACATTGCCATGGTTACGGTGAACAATTTTATACTCATTTGGAGAGGTGGGACTTGGAAAATAAAATAAATGAGCCTTGTCCATCTCTAGTAGTCCCACTGTGCATCCAGAATTAATCTTAACATTTAAGTGATGTGTTGTTATATTTTACCTGCCTCAGATACCTGCCCCGGAAATAGGACAGCTTTCCATCCACAGAAGGAGGATAATAAGATGTGTGATAAAAGTACAAAAAACATTGAATACTGTCAAAGATCTATGAAACCATATCTATTGATCAGTATACAGTATATCACTAACTAAGAGACACAATGAGCTGTATACAATGCATTTAGTGAGTGTAGGTGTTAGGGTTAGGGTTAACCCTAACTCTTAACCCTAAGAGTTTTTGAGTGCTCACAAGCAATTGCTTGTCTTCTGACCATATTTCAGTGTTTTTACCTCCTGATTGCACCACATCTGACTGCAACTCATTTAAATCTAGTAAAAGTTAACGTACTGGCTGAATATGTTTTGCGGCAAAAGTGTACATTCAACCCACAATGCATTCTTTTTTGGTTCGCTTCCTATAGTTCAGTTGGATCACATTCACACCTAAAGCGAACCAGAGTTCACTTGGAAGCGGGCCGAGACCCCCGTTTTCAAGCCTTTCCCACCCTAAACGGACCGCACTGTTGGAGGAAACGCTCCAGGGTTCGTTTCAAATGGACCAAACAGCCCAGATGTGAAAGCACCCTTAGAGTAAACCTTGGTGGAAATACTTTTGGGTGTTAGTGGGTTGGGCCCGTGAAACCTTATAACCTTCTTATTTGCGGATCTAATGGAGTGGTATTAGCAAGGGACCTTTTGCACTTGATCTGAGGAGGCTTAGTTGGTCTCCTGCAGCTGTAGTGCAGGCCTGGCTTGCAGACCGTTTGGATCTGAACTGAATGGGATCTGAGTCTTTGGATACTTGTCAGCAATTTGTCCTCTTTTTTAATATATTTTTTTTATAATGCAGTTTTAAATTGTTCTCTGGTAGCACATGATACGCAGCAGCACAACACACACACGCACACACACACACACACACACTACACATCTAAAATAAAGCTCCCATCCCCTCCCATTTAATTTTAATTTCATTTTAATTACCTCTTCACCTGCCTTGTGCTCTCACCACCTCTAAGCATTATCTCTATCCATCGCTTAATTTTTCCATCCATCTATCCTTCTATCAATCTATCTATGGTACATTCTTACCACATCTAATTTAATGTTAAAGTGTATCATTATTCTCATACACGTATTTGATTATTCTTTGCTTGCCACCTATCAAACTTCCGGCCTGAATATCTCTGTCTCTGTCTCTCTCTCTACTTCTCTCTCTGCCTCTGTATCTCTCTCTCTCTCAACATAGGTATATATTTGCTGTGCTGTTTTGTTGTGATAGTTGCTATCCATGAGCAGGATTACTTTTATCAGACTCTTTAAACACAGACACACACACACAGCTCTACTCTCTCTGTAGTCTCTCTAACTGGAACCCTGCTTATCTTTGGCTGGTGTTTCACGATGGCTGCCTTTCTCTGACCAGGCTGGTGGGCCTGAGAGGGAGGGAGGGAGGGAGGGAGGGAGGGAGGGAGGGAGAGTTGACGGATGGACATTCAGACAGATAGATGAAGGTGTTTGTCTCCACCACTCTATATGCATTTCCAATAAACCCATGTTTCATGCTACTCAAACATGTGTGTACTTGTTTTTTTTGGGGGGGGCACTACATGCCCAGATGCATTTCTGCATCTGGGCATGTACAGTTGTGTAACCATGAACACATCTGTGCATGCAGGAGAGAGGAAAGGAGAGGGGGTTGAGATGGAGACAGAGTGTGAAAAGTCATCCTTTTTAAACCCCTGGACTATGGCTGCAGCTTCCAGGCTGCAACCCAAGTCTCAGTGGACAGCACCTGCAACCGCTCCAGCCGGAGGCTCCTCCTAGCTGGCCATAGTTGAACTGTGACAATCGGGGGGGCCATTTTCTGTTCACTGTGGCTGGCGAGTGGCAGGCTGGTGGCTGGCTAGTGGGAGGCTGGTGGCTGGCTAGTGGGAGGCTGGTGGCTGGCTAGTGGCAGGCTGGTGGCTGGCTGGTCACTGGTGGCTGGCTAGTGGCTGGCTAGTTCTGGCACACACACACACACACTAGTCCAACAGAAAATGAGCATTCATATGAAAATGTTTTTAGCTTATCCCTCAAAGTAAGAAATGTAAGTGGCTTGTGGCAGTTCATGCAGAGAGAAGGAGGAGGAAGCAGAGAGAAAGGGCGGGAGCAGACACAGAGAGAGATACACTGCAGACGGCTATGACTCACAGTGTAGAAGTAAATTGACTGCATGCTGTGCATATAGCCTGCCTGAATTTCATCCCAGCCCTGCTCATATGGAACAGACTGATCCATGTGAGAATGCTGCATTTTTATGGGAATTTGAAAGGTATATATCCTTGGCTTTATACACATGGTAGTCATATAAGTAGCCGTAGGAAATAGGACACATAAGTGATATTTTGCGTTTCTATGCATATAGGGAATAATTTAGTGATACAGTTTCAATTTGTTTTAAGTATGCATGTGATATTTCACAGGATGTTTCTAAGAAAAGTAAGAACAGCTGGTCATAGAGATAAATACAGGTTTGGATGGGTTCGGGTCAGATATGCATATTTATGGCATGCAGTGCTGTTCCAGTAGGTGCATTTTTGCCTCTTAGCACACGTGTTAGATGAAGTGTTCCCGAGTTGCTTTAGCTTTAAATTTAGGGGACGCCATGACAGCTTAATATTTGAGGAAAATCCAAAATCATCTCTCTCTCTCTTGGCACCTAGAAGTGTCAGGGAACTGTATCAATCTAAGTCAATACATTTCTCTCCACATTAGATTAACGTTATTTCCCTTCTTTTAATACAAACTGTGCGGTCAACTTTGAAAATACCACCATTTTGTTAAATGGTTATTAAGGGGGAAAAAAAGATTATGTTTGAAGACGTGTTTGAAATGATTGACAGGTCACTCCTGTCTGAAGCCTTTCTTCTGACTGTCAGCGCTGCCCAGCAAGCCTCAAATTTATATTTATCAATCTTCATCAACCAAAATTGAGTGAAATGAAGCCAAACAAACTTTAATCTTCAAAACATCCCTTCGTCAGTCTTTATGGCTACAGCCGTGTTTTTATACATTTGCGCTTTAAGTTCGAACCTTACATTCGCAACGCAAACACACGTGGTTGTATACTGCTCTGGATCCATAAGCTAGTGTGAGGCCACTATGTCTCACTGAGTGCGTGTCTTGCCTGTGTGAGCTCACATCTGTGTACGATCAGGCTCTTCCAAGCGCCAGCACAGTAGATATTTTGGCAACTGTGGACAACTTACCTAATGGCTTGCAGACTTTTTGCTGTGCAAGCAGTGAGATTGTTGGGCAGCAGGTTTAGTGATGAGTGCTAATGTTTAATGTGTGCTGCCGATCTTTCTCCACCTCTCTCTCTCTCTCTCTCACTCCTGAGCACACACAGATTTGGCACTGCCCTATGATCTCCTATCTGTGTGTATCTGCATATGTGGCTGTGTGCATGTTTGTCTGTCCACACCAAGCAGCATCTGTAAATAGGTTCTGATAAACATGTGTCAGAAGGTTTTGGGGCAGGAATAAATCAACATGCAATTTGCTATGGTGATATGTGTATGTGTGCATGTTTGGGTGTGTGGGAAATGTGTTTGTATGTATGTATGTGCATGCTCTCATCCCAGTATTTGTTTTTTACATCTGTTCATGTGCGTCATGTATTCCATAATGTGATAAAAACCATGTCTCGAAACTGGTGCATTATCATGAGTGTTTTTATTTTCCTTGCCAGTCATAAACATAAAGGAACCGTTTTCTTTTTACTTCCTATTATTCAACTGGGGTGTTTTTGTGAGTTGTATGTCCACACCCACACACTCACGTTTGTCTACGTATCTCCCCAAGTCTGGCACCTTTTAAATGGTGGTGAATAAAATAAATACATGAATTTATCCACCAGCCCGCTACCCATTTTCATAACTTGCCGTGTTAATAGGGAAAAATAGATTGTTTCCAGGTTGTGCCGGAGGGTAATTGAATGAGGCGGTGATGAATTGGCAGAGTGGATTGGAACAGCCTATGAAGCCCGTTAGCAGCCCCTTTACTTTTTATGGGTCAGGCTTTATGAATGGTATGGCCCAAGTCTATTGGGATCATTAACACAAGGCTTGTCTGGTTGGCTTATTATACTTTTTGTGAAATACAAGTTGGTTAAAGAGATACTATGTGACTTTGCACACTAGCGGCCTCTCATGGCCAGAGTTAGTCTAGCAGCACCAGAGAGCCTTGGTTGATTGGCTCTTTGGCACGACAGTGATGTTGTCGACACGGAGAGCAACAAAATTAATAAAACTGCGAAGCAAGTAGCAACTATGTCTTCAAGCCAGGCAATAGTGGATTTTTTTTGATTTGTTATGTTACTAATGAAACAAAACACTTAATTGGTTTTCCACTTTACTAGGTTTAACGTCACGTCCGAATAGAGCTAGAGATTATGATTCCCTGGGTCCATGGAGTCGTGGATGGATTGATTTTATTCTATAGATATTAAGAAACTCACATTTGAACAAAAGCAAAAACATGCAGTTAAAACTTACATAGTGGGGCTTTAAATGTGAACGCCAACTCTTTTAATTTATTTCTCGTTAATATCTCAGTGTTACAGTGAGGTCATTCTAGCGATGAGCAAGACGGAGCCACTAAAAGGATCAAGGTGAGGCTAGTAAAGGCCAACGTTTGATTAATCAAATAGTTCTTGAGTACAATAATGATATTGTAGTGATAACTGACCACATTGTATATCATTAGTTAGTACTAAAATATATATTATTATTGAATTATTAAACGACAACTAGCTATTTCAAATTGTGAATACAATCTCTTGCACTTGTTTTTGTACCAACATCTCGTCATCCATTGGCCAGTTAATGATGGTGAAACAAAATAACATTTTCAGGAATTGTACATATCTCAGAATGACACCAAACTATTATAAAAATGTGCTGATAGGCCAACATGTGCTATGAGCTTGTATGCATTGTATGTGTGCAATAAGAAGAGGCAAGATAAGAATTGTCAATACAGTCATTATTTCATTACACCATAATAAAATGCTGAGCTTTTTCAAGTCTGAATCACAATCTTCTAAAACAATCTACCTAACCACGTGCAGGCAGAAGCTAAGTCTCTTTTCTAAAAGGATTTGCAACCGACAGGCTTCCGTCTCACAGCTGGGAAAACAAATTGAACTCACAATGTCTACAGAGCTGTACGTTACACACAGTAATCTCATTTGATCCCGGTCGCATTTTAGGTGACAAAGATATCTGAACCGTGCTAATGCCTTATAATATGACTTTTTACAGGAACTTCAAAAAAGGGGTGTGTAAAAAAATAGAAAAAAATATGTTTTTTCATTTGGTTAAATAAGCAGAAAAACGATTGCTCATAGGCTGGGGCAGAAGGCAGTCTGAGTAAACTCTATTCATCACTGACTCCTTTAAATCGATGCTCTGGCAGAAGCAGCATTTGCACTCTGTATGTGGGTGTAGGTGTAAGCACACACATACATCTACAATTGTGTGTGTGCATGCGTGCATGTGTGTGTATGTATGTGCGCGCATGTGTGTGTGTGTTTACAAGAGACAGAAACAGAGAGTGATTACATAGTGATTCCCAATGGCAGCACCACAGCACTCTGTCGGACGGCGCCCACGCAGGCTTTCCGAGTAAACCACAACAAACAGGGCGGACACGAGTGAACCTGCCTGTCATGAATGCAAATCCATGGAGTGATTTAGACATTCAATAATTCAATAATGACCTGGATACCATTAGACTAAACAATACACTACAATTTTCTGTTTCAACAAGTTATTGTTGTTCTAATTTACTGTAGCATAGGAGAGAGATGGCCTTTCTTGAAGCTCCAAAATATTATTGAAATGTGGTGATAGTAAATCATTAGAATTGCAACACAATGTCTTTACATTTAATCATTTAGCAGGTCGACACTTTTATCTAAAGAGACTTACAAGTGAGACTGAGCATACAACCAAAGAATAAATAAGTTGGAATCACAGGTTACCCCCAATCCTAAACACAGCTTGGGTAATATTTGTTGTGATATTAGTCGGTATATCAATCTTCTAGAACAATCTTCTAGAAGAATAGATGGGCTATGCCACCTGCAAATGCCCACTACAGGCACAGAGCCTTTGATTTTAATGTGTGTGTGCATGCATGCGTGCGTGCGTGTGTGTGTGTGTGTGTGTGTGTGTGAGAGAGAGAGAGAGAGAGATCGGGACGAGTGTACAGAGAGAGAGGAGACAGAGAGAAATGGGCTCTCCTTGCGAGAGCTGTAGAGAAAGTGACAGCAGATGATGAGGACGATAGAGAAAGAACGGAGGGCTAGGGAAGAAGAAGAAGAAGAAGAAGAAGAAGAAGAAGAAGAAGAAGAAGAAGAAGAAGAAGAAGAAGAAGAAGAAGAAGAAAGGCGACAACCAAAGTGCAAAAGAAAATAACTGGTTGGAAAAATGTCAAGATACTGAAGCAGGCTAAACTGCAGGGACGTATCACGTTGGGCAAATAGTTGCTCTGACTAAGGCAAGGGGAGAGGGGAAATTGGATGGTGCTGTGGATAAAGGGGAGAGAGAGAGAGACATAGAGAGAGAGAGAGAGAGAGAGAGAGAGAGAGAGAGAGAGAGAGAGAGAGAGAGAGAGAGAGAAAGAAGACAGGGGGGGATCAGAAAGAGGACACACAGGGCAAAGAGAAAGCAGAGTGATGGAGAATGTGCTAATGTGACAGCCCGGTCCCGCCCCCCACTGCATGACTCCTGGCTGGTAAATAAAGGAGCTGCTGTGTTGAGCAGAGAGTTGACTGTACTTCTCCAGTCAGACGGAGATAAGGGAACAGGAGAGGTCATTCTCCCGCCAGCAAGGCTCCCCTGTAGGGGGAGATCTCAAGGGCCCCTGGGGGATCTCTGAGAGCTGGGCTTACATTGGCCCTCGGGAACTTGAGGGCCCTGGCCTGAGGGTTGATGACAATGTGTCAACACCATTTTCTCCTTTTTTTTGCATTTGGCAATACACTGTATGCAACATGGTACTTTTCAATAAAAGTACCAAGTTACATACAGTGTCATTGTGTTTGCTGAAGTTCAAATACAGTGTTTGTGTAATAGTGTGTGTGTGTGTGTTTTTAAAGTTGTCTTGATAGGTCTCTACCAAAACTCAATGTTAAGAGCAAATAATAGTACTAGAAATGTGAAACTCGTGCCCTCTATTGGAAGACCTCTCCCTCGCCACTAACGCACATTTGAAGCACCTCATTCCAGGCGTTGTGTTGTGAGGTGAGAACACCTGGGAACACGGTTACCCACCACCTAATCTCGGAGCAGAATGTCTGGGGGGAGGCGGCACAGATCTTGGCTGGAAACCAGAAACTGCAAGGGGCAGATTTATGCCTGATTTCCTGTTTTGTTACAGAGATATGCGACTGAAGAAAACCTTTCGATTTTAAATAAGTGTATTTCTACAGTAGCCAGACTACACGGTGTTGATTTGCAACCTTTACAGATACATTTTTACAGTTTACTACTGCTGGCCGAGTTTATGTTCGCCAATTACATGCTTACAGATCCCCAGCCTCCAACATGATTGGTCGAAACAAATATGAAGCAAAAGAAAGTAAAACACCCCATTCACCAGATTTGAGCTTGTCTGCCATCAGACTTTAGATATTTATAAGAACTGTAAAGTGAAGAATCGCTGTCTGTACATATGTATGTACATATGTATGTACATACGTACATATATACGTATGTACGTATGTCCTTTGTATATCTCGAGAACTGTTCATCCAATCTACTTCACACTTGGTGGGTGTATTGCTGGGAACCCAAGGACGTGCAGTGTCCAATTTGGTGCAACTTGGACATACAACAAGTTCAATATGAATACAATTTGAATAAACAAGTGATCTTCGGGGCACCTGATCTACATCTATGTCTGCAACGGGCCTTTACAGGCACATTACAACTGAACTGGGATATATATATGTTTATACCATGGCATACTCGATTCTGATTGGCTGGAGAGGTGTGGATTATTTTTCGATAACATGCACGGCTATGACGTGATCGTCTTAAAATGTCTATTTTAAGACAGTCTAAAAATGTATGCGCTAAACGAAAAGTTAGTAACCATCAACTTGGACCGGATTCGGCTTGTACTATGTTTAGAAAGCTTCTCCGTTGCCATGTTGTTACTAAGATCGTCTCTATTTACTGGAGTAATAAGGTAACGTCCATATGATAACGTCCATTCCATATGAATCTCATGTTAACTGATATTAGGCATTAGTCAGACCCAGGCATTAGTCAGACCCATATATTTAATTTGCCGTTTGTTTCCAGGAACACAAAAAGTAGTGCGAGCTAAAAGTTTGAGACAGTATTACCCCAAAATATGAATCAACACCCTTATATTTTTAATGACTTGCAAGTGGCCATGGTATAAGCGGGGTAATCCCTGGATAATCCCTTCCCCCCTAACTTCGCGGAGGCAAACCCCCCTCCGCTTCGCGTCGAGGAGTTCTTAGCCCCAGCGTCATGCATTATTTTTCGATACATGCACCCCACATCGTGGATTATCCCTTACATATACTAATGTTACAACCCAGCTCTTCTTCACTTCCCTGGAGTCTGAGCACAAGTGGATACAGCAACAGCATCACTTCGCCATTGCAACTCAAATTGTGTACGTTTGCCATACTAACTTAAAACCCTAACAACGTTACCGCCATCAAAATGCCTCCGCAAAATAAATCCATGCTCTACTTTATAACTGCGGTGGTTTGATTCCACCAGGCAAGGCTGAGTCCTGATTTTCCATCCTCCGCACGGCTTCATACCTCACTGGGAGCATTTCAGAAGCGGTGTGTTTTGCCTGACCGATTTACAAAGATTTGACCAGATTATACTGGAAGCCAAGCAATCTGACTGTTCCGAACAGGCATGTTTTGAAACGGCACTGCACTAGTTAATCTAAAGTCTGATTTGTGAGACTACCCACCACCTAATCTCCTTCACAACACCTACTGAGTGAGAGAAAATATTGTTGCCTCATCTTATCGCAAGGATGCGTGTCCTTGAGCCATGGTTCCTCATGATTATCTAAAAGCATTCGCTTTTACTTGACAACTAAAAGTGCTTTCTAACCCCACTTGAGCCAAAGGTCAAATTAATGTAATTCAGCCCATTAAAGTAGATTTCTCCATGGGGCACTCCATGCAGTTTTTCTCTCCTGGTCTTCTTTAAACACTGATATAAAGGAGGAAGCTAAGAGTGATAAGAATAATTGGAATATATTTGGTTCTTCAAGTTTTGCTAAATGTGCCTTTTCTGACATGGACAAACTGAGGCCATGCAAATAGAGATAACAATATTTTCAAGTGGTGGAAGTTTGCACACAAACACAAATATTGGCAAGTTATATGCAAGACAACAAATGGGGTCCAGTTGGTTTATGATCTGAGGTTAACATTGTTAAACATGCATGTTAACTGTGCATCAGAGACTATGACCAAATGTCATTCGTACAGGGCCAACAAAATTAAAACATACTTAAACACATTGGGGCAATTGCTCTGTCAGTTAGCATTGCGTTAGCTGTGCTGCAGTTTAAAACCATACTCCGGAAACCGGAGGTTTTGGAGTTTAACACGCAGCTGCGCACGAAGTTAAACCTGATTGCTGTGTACTGACCGACACAGGTTCAGCTGATTCCTAGTTAAACCCGGGTTAAACCGGAAGTACTCTGATTTGTCGTTATACTCCAGCAGACGCAGTCTTAACTTAATGTTGGATGCATTTTGTGCTATAATTACCAACAAAAACTTAATGGGAATGTAAAGTGAACTATAATATAATAAAACGCATATAATGTTGACATATATTATGAAATAGTCTAGCCTACTTTTTGTGGAAATCTGAGTCTGGAATCTGAATCTGCCCTCACCTATACGTCAATCAATCAATTACTTGTCCCCCCCCCCCATCAACAATCGCGCCGCACCAGGGGGGCGCCCCCGTCAACAATCGCGCAGCACTCCCCCCCCCCCCCCCCACGCCGTCAACAACCGCGCACCACGTAATGTTTATGGGGGGCGCCAAAATTGTTGCTGCATACCCCCCTGACACTGTGTACTGCACCCCTGGAGAGGGTAGTTAGGATGAACATGTCTCGGATAGAGAACTATAACGAGGAGCAGAAGTTATATTTATTGTACTGCATTCGAGGTGTTGTGGACACGGTGGAAGAGGAAAGACACCACCACCACGCTCCGAAGAAAGTCTGTTTGGGATGATCTCAGCTGAAGACCGAGCAGCCCGGCACATTTAAAGAATTTATGGAAGCGCTTGAAAGTTGAAGCGCGTAATGCTATTGCTGAGCGGACGCACGACCGAGACCTGAGCCCCGTGAGCCGTGAAATATCACTGCTCATTCCAAGTCGACTATGTCCAATATTGTTATTGTACTGAAGGCCTATCTGGCGTAATCAGTGTAAATGTATCATACATTATTATTAATACTACTAATAATAATAATAATTAATAAAACTAATTCTGTGTGTGTCGGTTATAATGGAGCCTTGTTTCATCCTGCAAACTGGTTTAGTCTCCTCTAAAACCATGTCCGTTTCGAGACTAGACTAACACGCACAAAATACGCCCTCTAGTGTCTGATGTGAATTTCTCTGAAGACACAGCAGTTGAGATCAAGGTAAAACGCAGCTGCAGGTTAAACCACAGGTACATACGACACAGCAATGGAGCTTAAGACGTCACGTGACTTCTTGCGTCACCGACGAGTTTAAAACCATGTTAAACTCTAAAAAGTGGCTAAGCTAGCGACAGAGCAATTGCCCCAATGTGGCCTCACCATTCATATGGCGACATTATAAACATAGGGTACAGCAAAATGGTCCTACAGGATCTTGGCCAGTCCCATAAACACGTATAGGACTGCACTGACCTCGCTGATGAATCCAGAGCGGTCCCAGGGGACACGGTTATTGTTGGGGCTAATTGCCAGCGATAACGTGATGAATCCTGTGTTAATGGAAACTAATTATCTGACAGCAGGCTGGGCCGGCAGTCAGCCACTTAATATATCATTAGCACCATGGACTCCTATGCACACACACACACTGCATGCATGCATGCACGTTCACACACAGACATGCACACATGCACGTTCACACACACACACACACACACGCACACGCATGCAGACACACACAAACATACATACATATGCAGACACATTCACACTGTGTGTGTGAACATTTTCCTTAATACTGCTAATTTATTGAAATTATTTGGTTCCTCTTTTAATATTCCCGAAAATATGCTCAACTTAAGTTGACATTGAATACCTTAAACCTAAGTATCGCAATAAACAATTTCACACAGAAAAAAAACATGTGACCTGCTTGAATATCTTTCTCATTTTGTCATTTCAACATTCCAATTACACAACTTTCTGTTCAATTGACCTGAAATCTGCAAACTTATCTTAAAGGATATTGGGTAATAAAATTAAAGAATAATCAATAATTGCTTGAAAAATAATGAAACCAGGGCTGATTACAGTCATTTTCCTTTCACAATCTGAGTCGTAAGTTGTAATTATATGCAATCAGAGCTAACTCAGTATGTCATTTCATGTTAGGTATGTGCCAGAAACACCACAAATACAAATATTAAAACTATTTAATTTAATTTAATGAATTTCAGAGAACGGTAGTCGGTAGTACGGTGAAATACCATTTAAACAGTGCGCAATATTGTGCCTCATGTGTTAATGACATGATCTTGGAGATATGGACTAATAAAATATCATGAATAAAAGGGAAGCGTTAAACATGACAAAATTGCCGCCATCATCTTCCTAATGGCTTCATACTAGTGGTTCCCAGCCTTGGGATTGGGACCCCACTTGGGGTCACCTGATATTCATATGGGGTCGTGGGAGAAAACCTATGAGCTAGATATTTGATGATACATTTTGATTAGTGCGCATACGTTCACTGGGACATTGCTATTATGGGCAGATGTTGATTGGATTGAAATTATGTCTGTGGAAGCGGATGCACAACAATTAGAGAAGTAGGGGTCCCAAAATCTTCACGGGCCAATAAAGGTTGGGAACCGATGCATTACACGCTTGTTGAATTCCATTTAATTTGCATTATTTTTCCAAGTGGCCAAATTCCACCAAGGTAAATGCAAATATTAGATTAAGTCAAAACCTTAGAAAACACCCTATTTTCAGTTTTAACATAATTTACACTTGACTACAATGTAACAGCAGCAACTGATTTGCAAAAGGTTAGCCTTTTTGCAAATTTGCATTCATAGCCTATAGAGTAGCACACATACACATTATGGCTACATGAAAGGACTGTTGCTAGCGTAATGAATGACCAGTCGGTTGTTCTGTAGCAACTGTTTCCTCATCGCTTTTACAGACATCTCACCGTTTCTCATCTAAAGAAAACTGGTGAATGTCCAGAATTAATTGGGTTGCAAAAACATGACTCCACTTTATTATAAGTTTTATATAAAACCCATGACTAAACAAAGGCTGTGTTCAGAACCGCATACTAATGTACTGCCTACTACATACTCAATGAGTACATACTGTATACTGCCTACTAAATTAACAATTAAGTATGACATTACCAGCAGACCATTCACACTGAAGTATACAGCCAAGTATCCCAGAATGCATTTCACACCAACCAGCAGCAATGGCGGATATTTGAAAGCAGGCTGAAAGCTGTTGTAATTTGACTGTTGATATGTCACTTTATTGAGTTTTAATATGTTTTTGGTCAATAGTCACTCTGTAGATTTCCAATGTGTGGTCAGTTTACCCAAATGACGCCTTTTTGGAAATTGGCTCCAACGTTTTTGGAGATGTTAGGTCATGTCTGAAGAGATGTAATGCATTTTGGGGCAGTTGAGTATGCTCGAGCCGCATACTGAGAAATTCTTTCTAATCTAGTATGCATCCGGGCATTTTTCACATACACAAATTCCACATACTATGCATTGTGAACGCACTACACACTAAATTTGCCATCATACTTTGTATGACTAGTACATTAGTATGCGATTCCGAACACAGCCAAAGAGTACAGGCCCTGCATGGCTCAAGCCAGCCTCCCCACATGTCCAACAAGCTGTAAAGACAGCTTGATAATGTCCATATCCCCTCCAAGCCTGCAGGGACACTCAAGAGCAAGCATTAGCATACACATACACATACACACACACACACACACACACACACACACAAACACACAGAATTGAAGGTTTGCCCTGTCAAACTTGGCCGTACTGCTAATTTATTGAAATTAGTTGGTTCCTCTTTTAATATTTCCGAAAATATGCAAAATTATGTTGCCAGCGAATACCTTAACCCTAAGCGTCACAATAAACAATTTCACACAGAAAAAAAATATGTGACCTGCTTAAATATCTTCCTCATTTTGTCATTTCAACATTCCAATTACACACCTTTCTGTTCAATTGACCTGAAATCTGCAAAAATGATCAACAAAGATATTGAGTAATACAATTTAAAAATAATCAATAATTGCTTGAAAAATAATTTAACCAGGACTGATTGCAGTCATTTCCCTTTTCGCAATCTGAGTCCGTAGTTGTAATTATAAGCAATCAGAGCTAACTCACTATATAATATTCATGTTAGCTGTGTGTACCAGAAACACATCACAATTAGAAAATTATTTAATTTAATGTAATGAATTTGAGACTGTTAGTACAGTGAAATACTATTCAAACAGTGCACAATATTGTGCCTCATGTGTTAATGACATGATCTTGGAGATATGGACTCATAAATTATCATGAATAAAAGGGAAGAGTTAAACATGAGGACATTGCCGCCATCATCTTCCCAATGGCTTCACACTAGTGGTTCCATGCCTTGGGATTGGGACCCCACATTGTAGTGACTCGTCCTGGTTAAGGTCTCTTATTTTGGTTTTGGTCTTCCTGTTTTATTTTGTAAGACTTACCTTTTCCTCTCGTTTCAGGTGTCTTGACTTCCTGCCCTCACGTTCTCCTGTGTGCTGATTGGCAGCAGCCCCGCCCTGATTGTTTCCACCTGTGTCTTGTCTCCCCCTTCCCTTGAGTATTTAAGTCCTGTGCTTTGTGTCTGTCTTTGTCAGTTCGTCGTGTACGTCTTGCAGTGTGTTCCTGTCGTGACCCCTGTGAGTTCTTTGTTAAGCCTGCAGTTCTAGTTGAGTTTTTGTTTTCGTCCTGTTTTTGCCTTGCCCTCAAGCATTAAATTTGAGTTTTCCTGAACGCACCACCGAGTGTTGAGTCGTGCATTTTGAGTCCCTGTCCCAGATCCTTGTCACACATGGGGTCACCTGATATTCATATGGGGTCGTGAGAGAAAACCTATGAGCTATAGAAATTTGATGATACATTTTGATGAGTGTGCACACGTTCACTGGGACATTGATAATATGGGCAGATGTTGATTGGATTGAAGTTTGTGGAAACTGTGGAAGCGGATGCACAACAATTAGAGAAGTAGGGGTCGCAAAATCAAAACCTTAGAAAACACCTTCTTTTCAGTTTTAAGATTATTTACACTTGACTACAATGTAACAGCAGCAACTGATTTGCAAAAGGTTAACATACTGCATACTGCCTACTAAATGATCAATTAAGTATGCCATTACTAGCAAACTGTTCACACAGAAATATACAGCCAAGTATCCCAGAATGCATTTCACACCAACCGGCAGCAATAGCAGAGATTTGAAAGCAGGCTGAAAGCTCTTGTAATTTGACTGTTTAAATGTCACTTTTTGGAGTTTTAACATTTTTTAAATGACGCCTGTTTGGAAATTTGCTCCAACATTTTCGGATATGTGAGGTGATGTCTGAAGAGTCGCAATGCATTGTGGGGCAGTTGAGTATGTCCAGTAAACAAATGCAACAAATCTAGTATACATCCGGGCATTTCTCGCATACACAAAATCCACATACTATGCATGCATACTCAATTTGTCGTCATATTTTGTATGGCTAGTACATTAGTATGCGATTCCGAACACAGCCAAAGAGTGGCCCTGCATGGCTCAAGCCAGCCTCCCACACGTCCAACAAGACTGTGCCTTTCCCAATCAGCAACCTGGTGTGCTCACAGCTTGATTATATCCATATCCCCTCCAAGCCTGCAAGGACACGCGCACGCATGCATGCACGCACGCACGCACGCATGCACGCACGCTCGCACGCAGGACAAAATGGCTGAACAAAAACAAATAATGCATGATGAAAAGTCCCTAATGAAAATAAATATATGGCTCCTACAGATGTTTTACTGCCTTCATTTGTGGGTCAACTTGAGGGTTAAGGGAAGCTATGATGCCCAAATGCATATGTTTTAACTGATGATGATTATGTCAACCACACCTACACCCTTGGCCTTGTGACTCCTTGTGACCCTTCTGTTTTGTCAGGTGCATTTTGTCATCTAGAATTTGATGAAGAAGACTGGATCTGCTTACAATTGTAACCTACCAAATGTGTATGTCATTAAAGTTACTTAAACAATAAAAAAGTACTCCCTGGCTTAGAAAGGGACTCAGGTCTCCAATATAAATGAAGGTGAATGCCTGAGTAAATACCGCTGTTTGGCAGCATCGACTCTCTTGACAGAATATAGGACAGAAAGCACAGAGCCATGACCCTTACGGTAATAACCTATACATATTTAATGTCCTGAAAGGCAGCAGGGTGAGGGAGAGAGCAAGAAAAGGAGAAAGGGTGTGAAAGAGAAAAAAAGAAAGAAATGGTGGATGAGTCATTCTATTGTGGTGGCTTTTTGTTGAGAATGTGCTATAGCTTTGGTTGTATTGCACTTTGAGGTAATTGGACTGCTGTTGATTGTGGAACTGTCTAGTTTGCCCAAAGTTGTCACAGTGCCCCTGCCTCTGTGTGTGTGTGTGTGTGTGTTTCTGTCCTGCCGCTTACCTGATCCTACACACCTGCCTGCAATCAGCTCATCACCTCCTCAGCCAACAACACACATGTCATCCATCAGCTCCTCAGCTCTCCAGTATATCAACACTGGCTTTTCTCCCACTCATTGCCAGGTTGTTGTCTCTGCCTCACGTTACTATTTTGATATTCTCTGTTAGTTTCCTTGTGTTTTCAACTCGATTTAATGCCCGTTTGTCTCCTGTGCATCAGGATCCCAGTCTGCTTGCCTGCCTGTCTGCTAACGTGCCTACTAACTCACCCTTTCTCGCTACCTCCGTCAACCACGCCGCCTTGCCATCTCCATTCATCTCATCTCCTTGGAAGTTCATTGCAATAAATCTGTGAACCGTCATCTGCCTCTGAGTCTGTGTACTGTGCCTGGGTCCACTAGTGAACTAAACCTGACAGCTGTCTTGGCAATATTGCGTTAGACTGACTCCAGGGTCCACAAAGCTGTCAGAAAGTCCACTAAAAAAGGTCAATATGTGCAAAAATAAAAAACACATATAGCCTACAGTATAACACAATATATCAATTATGAAGTTATATAGCGAGGCAATGGAAACAGGCTGCTTGTACAAATACAAACGCTAGCGCACCAGAAATGAAAATAAATTACATGCCAGTAGACAATAATGCAAATATAGAGAATAATACAGAGTGCCTAATTTATGTTTACGTTATGATTGTTATCCTCCTGCAAAAAAAAAAGACAACACAAAAATGATATTCTTGATATCTGCAGTAGAGAAAAGTGGGTCATGTGGGCGTTGGCCTTGGTTGAATTAAAGTGACCTGACAGAGTAATAAGAGAAATAAAGATGACCTGGAGGACTGGTCCTCAGCTCCAGCATGACTAAAAGGATGTGCAGGAATGTAAACAAGTATGGTCCCTTTTGACACTGTGTCAAGCTGTTAGCAGACACACAGATGTGTTGATGATGCTGTCAATGGTCCAGTCAATGGTCCAGTCGATGGTCCTGTTGATGGGGCTGTTGATGGTCCTGTTGATGGTGCTGTCAATGGTCATGTTGATGGTGCAGGAAGAAAGACAAGGCAAGTGATGGCAAAGTGATAGCAAGCAAAGAAAACCTTTATTTGAATATTTTTCCTTGAAGGAAATACTGTGGAATTGTAGTCTGTTAATCAGCAAAAAAGAGAAAATTAGTTTGTTGTGACATTTTGGGATATTTTACTGCCTCAATAAGTTCAGAGGAGCAGAATTGTTTTTCCCAACATAGCATATATTGGTTGTATTTGTATCGTCAGTGCTTTAGTCACAGCGTTTTGGTTACAACAAATTGCCTTCTAAAACTAAAAGGACAAAAAACAGAATTACGAATGATCCCAGTTATTAGATAAAACTCAAAAGGTATACAGCTTGTTCATAAATGCCTTGGAGAAAAATTGTTCTGAAGTGAGATCTCTTATAGAGTGTGTCTTTGTCTGCCACAGTGAAGAGTTCCCTGCAGGCCGTGAGCAATCGATATTTCAGTTTCATCATTAAAAAGAAGGTGATTATGGGCCTTAGCAGCCATGTTGGTTCCATCTTGGTTCTAAATGTTAGCTGATGTTTAGAACCAAAATAGAACCAAGATGGCCGCTAGGTGATTTACCATGAGGTGAATAAGGCCCATGGACAGGAGAATGTATGAACACTTGTGTGTTCATTCACAAGACTCTTCGCAGAGCCCACCGTCCAAATAAAAAGATAGCCTTGAAAGAATTGCAGCTGGCAATACAATGACAATGTCTACCAATAGTGTGCTTTGTTTTAACAGTTTTTACATATCAGTAGTGGTACAGATTTGCCAAAGATTGAAAGGTTGGTTATGCTGCTGAGGAGAGGCCAACATTTTTCAATTACTGAAGAACTGAGGCCTGTGTGATCTGACTGAAACATCTGTGTCAGGGAAAAGACTACCTGCTCGGACTACCAAACCCACAGAGTCTTCAAAGCTGGGTAGACTTTTTCAGTTTGTGTGCGATTGTCCACATAAGCAACTTCCATGAGCAATTTTGTTTTTTATTGTTTTACCAACTTCTCATCTAGCATTGTTGTATCATCATGTTTATAGTTGGTGTTGATTTCTACATCACTGTAAATGTATCTGTACCAGGTGTGATAGTTCAGCTAAAAAGAAAAGTTAAATTATGCAGATAGCTCAGCATTTCAATACCCAAGTTTGAGGGTTTGGAATCGCTACTGATTAGACATCTCATCCAATTAGACATCTCATCTAAAGCCTGAGCAAAATAACCCAACAAAATAACCCAACAAAGACATCTGGACGGCAGCTCTCCCTTTTCGCATCTTGATCAGAATACCTCAGAAATGATTACAATCACTAACTCATTCTCAATGATCAGTAGTTGCCTCCCCTAGCAACACAAGCTACAGGGCTGCCGGTACACATGCTCCATCTACGCTCACAATTTAAAAGCAGTTGACAGAAACAAATAAACAAAAAACAACAACAAACACCAAAGTGTAACATTGAGGCTCAATTATACGGCTCTTTTAGTGCTGAAGGCCAGGCACTGAGGCATGGAGATTGCCGAGGTCCATCACTGACTCTTCACCCCTCGTTCTTTCTTCTTCCTCAAACATTGGCTCCCTGAAGAGCCGTTAATCACTATAGGTCCTGTTAACTGGGCTCCATGATGCTTAACATAAGTAATGAGCAGTTTAGCCAATCAAGACTCAACACTAGTGTTCACGTTTAGGGACTGAAATGTTTATGTTTAAAACGTGGATTAACATACTGTTTACTGTTTTTTTATATATTTACTACACCACAATGCATCATTTGTATATTTTGTATTTAAACATGCGTTACTTGCTGTAGGTGCTGTAGGTAATGGTGTAAAGAAACAAAGTCTAAATACTTTATTACAGTACTTAGTTATTTGGAGTTTTTATATTTCTTTCGACATACAATTTCACTTAACTACATAAAAAAAGTACTTTTACTCCAATACAATTGCAGTGGAATCATCGTTACTCACTACAAAATAATATCTGAAAATAATTGTCTTATCGAGCTAATGGATTATCATTATAGACTTCCATACTTTTTAGCGTGTTGCGTATGCGTGCAAATAACTGCCAATCTCACTGACAAGTTTGAGGCACATCAAGCCCACATGGCCCAAATAATATTTTCTGGAAAATGTCCGTAAGCAAAAGCAGCAGCATGAACGCATCCTCCTCATTCACTAGCTAGTGATGTTTTACTTTTGATACTTAAGTACATTTTAACCCAGATAAATACTTTTTATACTTGGTAAACTAAATTTGAGCTACTTTATGACTTTTACTCAAGTGATTTTCTTATGGGTGACTTTATCTTTTTCACTTTCAAATAAGATATCTGTACTTTTACTCATGTATGACTTTCTAGTACTTTACTTTTATAATTTGGGTGTCATTAGAATTGTCAGAGCCATCCGTCAGCTATTAGTGAGTGAAATGCTCTGTGAGAATATTTGTTCTGGTTGACTGAGCATCTGCCTCTGTATGAGACAACTTAGATTCTAACCTATTTTCGTTTAGGTTAGTTCGCCAACGTTTGCTTCCTAGTGTAACCGGGAAGCAGCACTCCTCTCTATAGAGCCATCGTTCGGCCAATATTTCTAAACAATAGGCAAAATACAAATTACCCTGCCCTAAACAATAGCCTAACTAAAGTGCAATTAAACCGGATACCTCTCACATTACAAAAGGTTCAGAATGGATATAATATGGTGGCCCTGAAGTGCAAATCACAACGGCAAATCAGAAAACTCAACGGCAAAACAGAAAACACAACAGCAAAACAGAAAACACAACAACAAATCAGAAAACACAACGGGGCAATTGCTTTGTCGCTAGCTTAGCCACTTTTTAGAGTTTAACATGGTTTTAAACTCGTCGGTGACGCAAGAAGTCACGTGACGTCTTAAGCTCCATTGCTGTGTCGTATGTACCTTCTGCAGATGCACAAATTCTGCAGATGCACAAATTGTGTGTGTATATATATATATATATATATATATATATATATATATATATATATATATATATATATATGTATATATATATATGTATATATATATATATATATATATATATATATATATATATATATATATATATATATATATACAGTATATTCCAATACAGGAAATAAAGGAATGACAGAAAACATATTTCAGCACAACAAAGAAAACTTAAACTTGTGCATTATTTGCTTCACTTACATGAAGAAACCAAACTTAAACATGATCACACTAAAGGCTTACAATAAACCAACATACCTCGCTCCGCTTGCCAAGGGTGTAAGACGAGGGAAAATCAATACAGGTTACATTCACCGGACATTCATGGGTCAGCTGCTAGCTTGCTTCACACACTATTCACGGACATAAAACGGCATAGAAATACGGCCGGTGTAAGACACATGAACTATAAAACTTACATACAAAATGTTTCAATATGAACCCAGCATTTATATAACCAAAGTACAGGCTTTAAGACATATTAAACGTACGTTTTCACCGTGACTAGGCGCGAGACACGCATCACCGTGATAGCTGCAACGTACGTTTTCACCGCGACTAGGCGCGAGACACGCATCGCCGTGATAGCTGCTGTGCGCTTCTAAAAAGGTACCGGGCTGAGACTAGCTGGTCTGGCCTTGCCTAATTTTATTTACTATTATTGGGCCTGTAATATCCAGAAAATGCTACTCTGGACAGAGGACTATCACCCTGACAGGAGTGAGGCCTGGATACACCTTGAGTGTGCAGGCTGCCCAGTCGACCTTGGTTCTGTCATTTGCGCTCCATCCCCCCCAACTCCACTAAGCCATTTCTTTTCCAACCCAATTGTCCTCAACTCAATTAAAATATGGTCACAGTTTAGAAGACATTTCAACCTGCCAATAATGTCAATTCATTCCCCTATTGTCAATAACTACAATTTTCTACCATCCACTTCGGACTCTGCCTTTAAAACTTGGATGACAAAAGGTATTACTTCTGTCTCAAATCTCTTTCTTCAAGGCAAATTTGGATCATTTTCACAATTATCTGAGATGTTTGAACTGCCTAAATCCCACTTTTATAGATATCTCCAAATAAGACATTTTGTGCAGAAAAACTTTGCCTCCTTTCCAAATCTGCCTTTAGATAATGCTATTGACAATCTTCTCTCTTTGTCTCCACATCGAAGAGGCTTGATTTCTTTCCTTTATAATTATATTTGCGACATCTCCCCCCAATCACTACAAGGAATTAGAAAGCTTTGGGAGGATGACTTTGGAGAAGTAATGAGAGAGGATCAGTGGGAGGCTGCGCTGGATTTGGTACACACCTCTTCCCCCTGTGCTAGACATAGCTTGATTCAACTTAAAATTCGTTTTAAGAGTACACTGGACTAGGGCCAAATTGGCCAAGACTTTTCCTGATGTTGACCCCTCTTGTCCACATTGTAAAAGTCAATCAGCTTGGTCCTGCCCGCACCTTAGAACATATTGGACAGACATTTTTCAGGCCTACTCTACAATGTGTGGTGTGAGCATTGCCCCAAACCCATTATGTGCAATTTTTGGCTTTACTGATGAAACTCGCTCTCTGAAAGGCAAATTCCATGTTGTCATAGCTTTCACCTCTTTGCTGGCTAGACGCCAGATACTTCTCATGTGGAAGGAACAAACACCACCTACATTTAGCAGATGGATTAGAGACACCATGTCATTTCTGAAATTGGAGAAAATCAGATACACCCTGAAAGGCTCCATACAGAGTTTTGAGAGAACCTGGTCCACCTTTTTAAACTACTATGAGAGCATACAAAGCCCACTACAACAAAAAGATTAGATGGCGCCCCCCCCCCTCCCGACCTGTGCTGTATGTATGTTTTTTGTTTTGTTTTGTTTGTTTGTTCTTGGTTGTTGTTTTTATACGTGCTTTATGTGACTTATTATTTACTTACTTATTATGTATCTGTCTAATTGATGGGATAGGCTGGCGAAGGGTGGGTATGAGGGAGGGATTTCTGGGTGGGTGAGGTGATTACTATACCTGTAATGTATAATTGTACTGATTCCTCAAGAAAATCAATAAAAAATGTTAAATATAAAAAGGTACCGGGCAAAACATAAACAAAAGGTTCCGGGGCGCAATACAGGTGAACACACAATAGGTCCGTTACAAGGCGTCAAGATACTTCCGGGTGGCAGGAAGAGAGCGGCTTTCACTGAAGCGATCCAGCCGGCTACTGTAAACAGTGTTACATTGTTAAAAACATTGTTGTTGATCTGAAGTTGTAAGTTCTAAATGCTGCATCTCTCGGTTTCATTAAAAAAAGTATTACGTCGCTATCATTTTCCGTTCCAGAGATAGACGCGAAAGAGTCCAGCAATACCCGACTTCTTAAACAACATGTAACACACGTTAACCTGTAGGCTACCTTAAACCTGGGTTTGCTCAGTGAGCACAACCGTATAATAAACGTTTAACGTGTAGCCTATAGTGTAGCCGTAATGAATTCAATATGTACGACTTTATTCTCGTAATTAATTCAATATTTACGACTTTATTCTCGTAATTTAATGAAAAAAAAATTCTTAATGTGGCCCTAATACTCCGTCGTAGTATATTAATGAGACTTCCCATACCCGTATGAATTAATGAGATGTCACGTAGCGCCCCGCAAGAAGACAATCATTCAATCAAGCCATGTACTGTTTTCTCGATCGCTCTGCCCTGTCAAATGATATGGAGGGGTTTGTTTACTAGTTCTGCCATCGGAGAACGCTTCGTCTTTTGCCACCCGGAAGAACGTTTATTGTTGTTGTGACGTCGTGGTGATTTGTCGTGTTGATAACATAGACATCTTATATCATGAATGTATCTAATGGATGTATATAGTAACATAAGATGTCTATGGTTGATAACGCACTAGAGGGATCACTCGCCTCTGATTGGCTAACATCACTGTGACGGACAGTGCTGTTAGCCAATCAGAGGCAAGTAATTTAAATGTCATGAATATTCATGAGTAAGAGCCGAAAACCTCTCGTTCTTCCCCGCCCACCTCCTACTCCAAACTGGAACAGCCTGAAACAGGCGCACCAGAGCATTTTTTTCACCAAAACTGGCTCACAGGGCATTCATTAATACTAGAGACCACTGCAAAATTAACGAAAAAATTATGAAATGAGACCTTTAAAAATTGGAGACCCCCCCCCCCCCCCCCCCCACTTCTGAATGTCACAGTATGATTTGCACCCTGGGTAGTACCAAATATATGGTCACGAGCAAGTTGAAAGCAGGTATCCAGGGTACATCCAGTCCTGATGCTAGCATAGACCTGGCTATAGTATAAATAGTTGTGTAGTGCTAAGACTGTAACTACCAGTCAGGCTTCCCACACTCTTTATCCAACCCAGTATGAACTAGCGTGATACTGGGTTGCTTTATTTTATGACTCCCTCAGAAAATCACCACCATGGTCCTTATGACCACTACAGGTTACTTGAGGCAAAGCAGCTTGAGTGAAATTTAAACTTCTAACCAATTCTAATCAATATTGAATAGGCTTAACATTGTAGGGGTTTGCGTCCAAGTCAAATATCTCATGTCAATAATGCTATGTAGTGGTGACCCCAACTCAAGTGAAATTAATTCTGTACATAAATAAATAAATTGTAATTCCCTGAGCAGAGCTCAGCCAATGGACCAGGGAGCAGCCTTGGAGGTCGCATTATCAGCAAGGTAAATGCTAATTGGTCCAATATCTTATCCGGACTCTCTGAGGGTAAGCTGAATATTCACTCAAATATGTTAGATGGTTTGGTTATGGACTTATAGAATGAGCTAAATGTAATTTGTCAATTCATTTTGACCTCATTACAGATGTCCTGTAAATAGCTGTCTCCATGGCTTCACTTTAGTGATTCGCTGACCGTCTCCTGGAGACCTGAAGGGGTATAAACGGTCGGAGCAGTGCTCAGTTGAGTTTAGTCGATGGGCCAATGTTGAGAGGACACATGGTACTCTACCAGTCACAATTACACACACTATGGAGAAAACGAGGGCCAAGAGCAATGACTTAGGTCCCAGACAAACAAACACGGGCAGAAGTTTCCACTTTTGCAAAATAAACACCAAACATCAATTCTGTTTCATCCCAAACGAAATGTATTGTACTTCCTAATTGTACTACAATTAGGAAGTAGCGGTGCCTAGGAAGATACCACCACATGACATTTAGCATGGCACAGGGACCACCATGCCAATCCCATTCAAAATGGGATGTCATCATTGGTTAGCCAATCATTCGACTGCAGTGCAAATGGGGAGAGATACAAGGTGGGTGTCTCTTTAGGGATCTGGATTCAGGCAAATAAATGCTCTTTTCTGCTAAGTTCATTCAGGAGAGGTTTGCCTCCACCCAATCTCAGAACCCTTCGGCTAACGTCTGATGACGATTTAGCTTTTGGGGGCAAGGGCCTTTTTCTGGGGTTCCAGTGTAGCCAGCAGATATCTGGGCCAAAACATCCTCTTCCATGCACCGGTCATTGTTTACAGTCTCATCGGCAAACTTGAGACGTGTGAATAGAGTTGGTGTTGAGAGACGACGTCTACGACCGGACAAGTAGCTAATAAAAAGCTAAATCGTTATCAGACGATAGCCGATAGGTTCCGACGTTGCATTTTGGCCAATGGGTTCCACATCTTTTGCTCTCCCCATTAACTGTTTACCTGGATTCAACCAACGGACAAGGCCATTTCTGGCTCTTTGAGACCAATCAGATGTCTCCCCAAGGAACATATAGCACAACAGAGGACACCTTTAAATATGTATACCTCGGGTGTAAGATGTTTCTTTGTGGAACTAGTGAAAGCAACAGAGCCAACAAAGTGTTTGCAAGCCTCCCATTGGACCCTCCCTCTCTTTCCCTTGTTCTCTCTCTCTTGCTCTCTTTCTCACTCACACTCACTTCCATGCACACACACATACACACACACTCACACACACACCCCTAATGAAGATATGTTTCACTTTGCCCAAAACGGCCGTGTCCCTGCCATCTCTTGTTTTCCCTCCTCTGGTAATGACATAACCGGCTCGTTTTCATCTCAGGGCTGATAAAGTGCTTATGAACATTGTTCCACGTGTACATTATCCAATTTCTCTGGCTGTTATCACCTTTTTACACCCCACCAGTCAAGCCTGCACACCACCTTTCCTTCTAGACGGCCTTTGTCAAGATACAGACAGCACCAATGTAATACCAGGCACATATACCTTTGTTTTGTTTGGGTTGCTTGTGACAACACTGGCTAGCAAGCGGCTACACGCTTCACTGTTCCAGTGACTCATTACTCATTCTTTTCCATTAGTTGGAGGGGGCAACGGTGGCGGTCACTTGGATGTTCAAGAGGATATTAACAGGACATCTGGGCTTTTTTTTTTTTGGATCCTAGCCTGGAATGAATAGCTAGCTGTGAAATGAAAATGTCAGTTGATTGATTGATTGATTGATTGATGTCGCCGTGCAAAAACAACCAAACAGAATTGAACTTGAATACTCCCTGCTCCATATACCCTGCACTCCAGGACAGACCACTAAATCCACGAGTGTTGTCTGTGCCTGGGTTTGGAATGAATCAATCAGACAGATGTAGGCCTAATGAACACAACAGCAAACCATTCCCATTACACTCTCTCGCTCTAGTTCTGCATTTCACATTTCCATTTTCTCATCTTAATCCACCCCCCTCACCCCCATCCCTTTCCTCTCTCCTTAACAACGTCCCACTACTCATGCCCCTCTCTCTTTGCTGAGGGATTTTGAATGATCAAAGTGCACGGTTTGCTGTGAAGGTTAGCTGCAAAGTAAAAAATGTTAAAGGAGCTATATGTAAGAAATGTACTCAAAGTAATCATAAAATGACCCTAATATGTCAATAGATATTGAGGAATCATGTTAATTTCAAGTATTTATGTCAGACATAATAGTAGTCCAGCCAGAATATTTAATTTCAAACGCAATATTTCTGTGCCAGGAAAACTGTTTTGTTTTCATTTTGTGTTTTGGTCTGTTGCGCCACCTTCTGCCTAGCTTCCAATCGCGAAGTCAGTACTGTGTCGCCATCCGGGTTGCCAGATAGGCTGAGCTGCAGCCATTTACTGTATAAGGAAGGCTGCAGCTACAAATGTTTCGGGTCAGAAATGTCTGACGTTACTAAATGCATTCGTGAACATGTTTACATTGCACTATTAGCCTACCAAATATATTTTAGTTGGGTAATGAAAATGGTCCATGTTTCCACTGGAGTGAACTATTGCAGTATATCTTTAGAATTATATTTGGCTTATCGCCATTATTCAGTTTTTGCTAGAAAAACATGTTTGAAGCGAATCATTGCGTCGTTGCCTCATGGGCGTTTTCACGAAGTCAGTATCGTTTGCTCAATGACTGTATGTAAGGATTTCACACCATTGAGGGTGCCATTTACTGCACACCGACTGCAGTGTGGATGATAATAAAACAGCGGTCAGAGCTGGCGTGTGTGTCCGACAGGGCTGCTCTATTCGGACACATTACTATGAAGCCCCGGTGATGGTCTGGAAGTGTGGATGCTAATAAAAGAGCGGTAACAGCATGTGTGTGTGTCCGAGAGGGCTGCTCTCCTCGGACACATTACTATGAAGCCCCGGTGACGGTGATGCAGTTGGTCAATATTATCTGGGATCTATGCAAGGCAAGTGTATTTGTATAGCACACTTCATACACAGAGGCAATTCTATGTTCTTTACCTAAATAAAAGCAAAGAACAGTATGTAAAACACTTGTCATGGTTGCTCCTTCTAGTAGACGCAGTGTTGTGTTGAGTAATCCGGGAACAGGGAATCTGGCAACCGCTACTCTGGGGGGGGAGGGGGAGGGAGTACCACGCTGTACAGTATTTACAACGTGGTTGCAATAACAGTTTTGGCCAGAGAGGTCGCAATCCTACATATAGTTCCTTTAAAGCAGTATTTCCCAAACTTTTCTTCTGGGGACCCACTTTTTGAAAATGACAAACCACCGCGACCCAATTCACGTTAAGGCATCGCGAGAAGAGCATAATTGCACATAAATGTACGTTCCTGAACCTTATCACTGCCATTTCCCCATCACTTTATGCTAGGACTATTGTATTATAGACCTATTGAATGGATGAACCACACATTTCAAAGAGACATTTCTTTAATAACTTCATGTTTTGCACTTATTATTGATTAATGCATTTAAGTGAGTTAACAGGCTCATCTTTTAATGAGTAAACCAATATTGGCCTACACATTTCAAATATAACTTTATAAATTACATCAAACAAATGCATTTAGTTTAACAGGCTCTCCTTTTTTCATATCATTAGTACAACAACCATAATTTATTCTATAGCAGCCTTTTATATTAGATTCATCATATAATAATTATCCGAGCACATTTAATATCAAAAACAGGCTCATTTATTTTTATTGACTCGACAATTTTTGAAAATCGTTTGGTATGGATGTGAGCCCTCGAGATTTAGGCTGAACGTGAGAGGGCAGCTGCAGCTTAATGCCAATGGGTAGAAACGGCAACACCCCCATGTGGACAAAGTATGTACTGCAGATGAAAATAATCTTAAGATTTTGCAGAGGTAATGGCGACCCACTTAAAATCCTGTGCGACCCACCTGTGGGTCACGACCCAGGCTTTGGGAAACACTGCTTTAAAGAATACACATGAGAATCTTTCCAAGTCCTGTTCTTCTACCATTTCCTCTGCTCTCACTATCCCTGTAAAACCTACTTGTGTGTTCACTGCTGCTGTCATGTTGGCTGAAACACCACCATTATTTTACAACACCTTTGCTCTGTGGCTTTGTTTTGATTTTTTAATATGTATATTATTATGGGCTTTTTCTATTATACTGGAATGGGCATTTCTTCTAGTTATTTTGGAAGGGGGATCTGTACTCTGCACCTCTTCTCAAAGCTTCTTTATTTTGTTTCTTCTTCCTTTCTTTTGTGTGGGAGTGGGAGATTTTTTTTCGGTAACACTTTACAATAAGGTACGCAAAAAGTGGGTAGTTACTGAGGAACGAATGAGTAACGAATGATGAACGACCAGGGCCCTAACTGGGGCCCTAACGGGGCCCTAAGTGACAGTTACTCAGTAACTACTGAGGAGTTACTGGTATACAGACTAGGGAACTACTGTATTCATTACTGAGTAACTGTCACTTAGGGCCCCTGTTAGGGCCCCAGTTAGGGCCCTGGTTGTTCATCATTCGTTACTCAGTAACGAATACAGTAGTCCCCTAGTCTGTTTACCAGTAACTCCTCAGTAGTTACTGCGTAACTGTCACTTAGGGCCCTGTTAGGGCCCCAGTTAGGGCCCTGGTCGTTCATCATTCATTAATCATTCGTTCCTCAGTAACTACCCACTTTTTGCGTACGTTATTTTAAAGTGTTACCTTTTTTTCATTATATTTCTTTGATTATTTAATTAAGGTAAGTGTAACGGACGGTTCTCCAACGCCATACTGCTACACAGCGAGGGCTGCCAACACCATCATTGAAAGGCGAATTCAGCTCACTCAAAAAAAAAAGAAAAGATAAAATGGAAGAGATGCTCATATGTTTCTAGGTACTCGGGCATGCTGTCCAGAATGTGTTGCGACTCACTTACATGCTAAAACCAGGTAAGTGTAGTCTGCCCACATACATCCCAATTCTTTTTATAAGATTGTACTGAACAGTTGTCCCAGTTTTCTGTCGACTTCCACCAGACAACAAATATGGCATTGTGACAAAAAAACAAACAAACAAACACTATAGTTAAAGAAAGAAGAAGATTGGCAGTTGAAAAGAAAGAGAACACCATTGGACCCATCGGAAATTGCGAAATGCAAAAAATAGTACTTTGACAACTAGGCTCCTGTGGAACTTCCATCAGTTTACCTGCATCTATTATTGACACTATTCAATCCTCTAATAGAGATTAACGATTGTGCCCGGGAAAGTAATATATGCATTATATGTCGTGTACATTTTTCAGCAACAGCAAATTTATTGAATGAATTGGATTGATTCCGGAACTGGTCAGACTGACTCGATTTTTCAGAAATATTTCTATTTTACTATCACCCATCATATCCAATGGAATAAATAACAAAAAATAGACGTTGCTTAATGCACTCTTCTAGCTTGTACAGCACCTCACATTGAGTCAAACAACAGCCAGCTCATGAGAAGGAGTTAGGGGTTAAGACGCCTCGTCACTTGGCACAAGGAGAAGCCAATGAATGCACTGAAATACCAACCTCAGTCACAAGAGGCCAACATAATATTGGTATGTATGTGTGCAGCAGGGGAAAGAAGAAAAAAAAGCAATTGGTGATGGTTGGTAATGGGCAGCCACTGCAGTGCTGGGATTGAGTGCAGGCACCGATGCCCACTCCACTGACAAGGACTGAAATGTTTCTGCTCAAGGACGGCACAGTGTAATATTTCTAAAACAACAATTTTACTGTAGATACGATCAGTCCTGTTGGTGTATTACTTATTTGTGTGTGTGTGTGTGTGGGGGGGGGGGGGGTAAGATATAGCACTACTGGTACTAATAACACTGCTGGGAACTAAAAGTAAAATATACGTTTGATGTAATTGTATATTATTAAACAACCAATTATTACTAGTTAATTAACATTTTTTTGTATACATTGTAGAGGTAGCTCTTTTCCTGTAAGGATCAGGTTCCAGGCTCAAATGCAGACACAGAGATGGTTTAAACAAAAAAGGTAATCAATAACTAAGACACTTACTACACTGGGTTTAGCTACAGGACAGGACAATCACACAAAGGGCAAACAAAACTAAGGGCTTAAATACACAGGAGGAAACAATTAGCAATCAACACTGGTGTAACACAATTAAGGATTATGAGGACAAAGGACAAAGACAAACAGAACAATTCAAACTGTAACACTTCCTTTCTCCAACTGAAATGTGTTACTTTAGTTTGCACTTGTATCACCACTGTAGCCAAGATATGTATTATCAATTAACTAGGCTCCCAGATTAGACCGTGACCTAAACCAAAACCCTTTTGGTTTGTGATTTTTTTGTATCCTTTGATATTTGTTCCTACAATGTGACTATAAAAGTCATGAACATTCGTTTTCTCATTGAAGATGCTTGGTTAATGCTCCCATTGTGTCTTCCCATGATCATGCTCCATTAAATCAAATACTTTGCTGTCAGAAGTGTCCTACAAGAAATCCTTTTTCATCAGACAGTAATATTTTAACTGTTACTGAGAAGAGCATGTTTTGGTTTGACAGGAAATTCTCATGAATATGGAGGGAGGACATTCTATATTTATAGCATAATGTGAATGCTTAAATTCCTTCATGTGTAAAAGGAATTTGAAAGATGAACAATGTGTCAAACAATGTACCGTAGACATCTGGATGTAACCAAGTTGTGGAACCTTGCTTCCACAAGATACCCTTCTATTTACTACTATTTAATCATGTAGTGATGCTTTTTATCCAAAGTCACAGTGAATTAATATTCAGATGCCCAGAAGAAACAAGGATCAAGAAACTTGGGAGTATAAGTGTATTTTTTATGTGCAAAACAATTATGTTTTGTAGGAGCGTTTGGTATTAGCAATGACTTATCCACACTACAAAGTTCCATTATTCATGTACTAATGGGGTATCCACGATCAGTAATCAATAGCAGTTGTCTAATAGCGATCACGTGTAAATCAATATTCTCCAGTCCAGACTGCAGTCTCTCCCCCTGTCTCTCTCACACGCACAGACAATGTCCAATTGTGAGTAAATTAGGTTTCACATTCAAATATAATCCCATTAGTCACATTAGCTATTAAGTAGATACTTTCTTATGATTGCATCATAAGCAGACAGACATAGCAAATGATAACTCTTTTGGGGCGTGATCTATATTAAGTAGTAGGCAATACTTCCACTATCAATCAAATCCTGAATGATGAAATCACATCCCTCCTAGTACATTTTGTCCCCACCATAATATCCTGTTTTACTTGACAATATTGGGTTGACTGTTACTGTTGACATGTTACCGTTACCGTATGTTTCGGATATTGCTTTGACAAATTATATGTCAAGAAACTCCATATTTCTTCTCCTTGTCATTGTCATTGTTGTTGTTGTTGTTCTTCTTCTTCTTGCTCGTGTCTGTATTAGTGTTGCACCGAGGACTGTTAACTGACGTACACAGCTCACAGGATATAAGAGAGGGGAAATTGTGTTTTGGTAGGAGGTGGGACCAGAGCTGTCCTGCATTTTAAATGTGATCAGAAATCCTGAGGTAGACATTGGCAGCAAGTTTCAAAAACACCTACCTCAACATCTTCTCTGATTAGCAATGAGTCAAGCAGAATAAGAGACGTGTTTTATGTATGACGACAGTCAACTGTATAATCTCTTTTAAACAACAGTAAATATCATTGCCGTAATGGACCACAAAAGATAACAATATCACCAACTAGCACACGTTGTTCATCAAGCCTGATAAAAGCAGGAGAGGCTAAGAAAGGGAGAGTGGGAGTGGGAAGTGAAGACAAAAGCCTCATTATTATCTGATGTAAGGAAAATGTGCCTGAAGGAGACAGTTTTGCATGTGTGTGTGTGTGTTGTGTGTGTGTGCATGTTTGTGTGTGTGTGTGTGTGTGTGTGTGTGTGTGTGTGTGTGTGTGTGTGTGTGTGTGTGTGTGTGTGTGTGGACATGGCTGATGTGACTCCATCCCTCTGAAGTGCCTTAGGGTGGTGCACTGCTTCACCGCTCCGCATCTCAAATCGTCTGCAAATGTTCTGTCCTGTTTACCTCCAAATGAACACTGTTACATGCAATACTTGTTTTAGACACATCTGCCCATCACACATACTGTTTGCCTTCCTACTCAGTGTACACACATATCATTATTCTGTGTGAGTGAAGCTTTGTATGTCCAGTGTCCACATGTCCTTTCTACTTTTAGTAATTATGTAAATGTATTATTTTGCACAAAAAATTGAGTATGGAAATGGGAATGTATGGTTCAGGAAGCTTGGAAGGAAGTGCAAAAAAAAAGTGGAAAAAAATAATATTCATTTGGATTCTGCACACACTACAGTGCAGAATCCATCAAGCCATGTCTCCAAGTGAGCCTGCACAACACGCCATGGCAGGGCATCATCTGCCAAGCTCCACCAATGATTTGAATATATTTGCAACACGATCCAGTCGATAAGTGTGCCCATATATGTTATCCGTTGGGCTGAATATTGCATGTTAGCTGCATTCATCTCTGCATTGTCTGAAGCATTTTCAGCACACCTGGCTGTCGTCTAAATACACTGAAACACACACAGTGACCTCTAGTGGAGCATAGAGGTGGAACAGAAATGTTGGAATTATTAATGTCCCACTGTAGTAATATAGTTCATATATGGTATTTTAAATGACCACACATATGACAAAATAACCATTTAATCTTTTTGTTATCAGTTTTGTAATTATTTTTAAATTCAACACAAAATAAAAATAGATAGATTACAGGGCAGAACAATCCTGGTTTCTTAGAGTGTAGCTCGATGGCTGAGACTGGTCTGACCACTGGGGTGGTTCAGAGACGTAGCGCCCTAATGTCTCCTCCTGGTGGCCATCTCTGACGCTGTATTTTGCATCACAATGTTGCAACCATGAGGAACTCGCCAGAACAAGGCTGCTAGGGTCTCGACCGACCACTGACACCGCTCTGTGAGTGTGTGTAACAAAACCTACATCCACTGCCTTCTCAGGGCTAACGTCATCTAACTTTTTGTTACCTTCATACTGCTACACATACACATATGGCATTTAAACTAGGACAAGCTATCATATGATGTATATGTCATATATACCATCGTATGATGTATATGCAACAGCATATACATCATACGATGGTTGATGAGATCCAGAAGAATTGGAAAATTGGATAATGTCTTAGCTCATGTACCAAACCAGAGGAAGACTATGTTAGAAGGCACACACATGAGAAAGAATCAATGAGTGGTGTAAGCCTGGTTATGGGACCTCTTGGTCAATATGTCTCTCAGCACATCTCCAGGCCTCCACATGTGCAGAAGTGTGTATGCGTATGTGTGTGTGTGTGTGCCTATGTGTGTGTGTGTGTGTGTGTGCCTGCGTGTGTGCCTGTGTGTGTGTGTGTGTGTGTGTGTGTATGTGTGTGTGTGTGTGAGTGCGTATATGTGTGAGTTAACATTAGGTTCAGCTGAGGTAAATGTTTTAAATGCTTGTATGCAGGAGCTTATTTAGTAAGAAAAAACAAGGAAGATTGAAGGGCAAAGTAAGATGTGTGTGTGTTTGTGGGGGGGGGTGCGTGCGTGCATGTGTTTGTGTGTGTTTGAAAGAGGGCAGAGATAAAGGTCCATACATAATCCCAGAAATACGGAGCAAACTGGCAACTCTGACACCGCAAGACAGAGGTTGATGAGGTCTCCTTGCTAAAGAGAACTACTACATGTGTCTGTGTGTGCCCGCGACATATTCAGGATTCCTCAAATGTTCATTCATTTATTTAAAGGTAATTCATTGCAGTAAAAAAGTAGAAAAGTTAAAAATGAGGGATTATCCCCAGGACAAACACTGTTATAGTGACAACAGTATGGACAGTGTAGCAGTGGCCCAGGCCTAGGCTTTGTGAGCAAAACAGAATGAATCTACAAATAATAATCCAACTATAAAACAATCAACTCCAAGTCTGCCAGACTTGTAAATCACCACAAATCAAAATAAACAAAGATTGAAAATAACAACAAACCCACAACAAATCAAAAAGGAACGGCAAACAAAATCACACCAAAAACAAGCCCTAGGCAGCAACCCTGTACAGCCCCCTAGATGTAAATTTGCCCAATGAGTACTGGGTTAACACAAAATTATCTAAGAATGAATAAAGAAACACATAACACAAATGAAACTAAGAATGAATAAAGAAACACATAACTCCAATATCTCCAATTCTAATCACCTGGTTAGAACCTCAAATCAGACAAGCAGCCACCATTCAAATCACTCACACAACCATTCTATGCGAGCACACTCACGTCACCACCGACACACTACAAGCATACTGTTATGTATGTGCATTACATGGTATGCGCACTCACTGCGCAGTATTGATGCTACTAGGAGTGCAGGGGGTTCGGGGTGTTTCGTGAATGAGTTGTAGGAATGAGTGACACAGTGAAGTAAAGTTGTTGAACGTTACTCTCGTCTCGAACTGCATTATTCCTGCCCTCTAATTCAAACACAATATTGGCGACGAGAATGGCTGACTTTAGTATACCCCCGCCGGCTCCTTTGCTTGCCGTGCCCGGAGACCCCCCAACGCGAATTGGGTGGAAAGTTTTGCGGTCTATCTGGACGTGTCGGGCTGTGATGATGTACCCGACAAGAGGAAGATGGCAATACTTCGCCATTGTCTCGGCGTGGAGGGACAAAGGATCTTTCGCACCCTGGGTCTGCCTGCAACTTATGAGGAGACCGTAGCTCTTTTATCGGATCACTTCACCGGTCAACAGAGGATTCTACTCAGACGCTACAAGCTCAGGAGGCGGCTACAAAGACCCGGTGAGTCCGTTCGTAACTACATGGCTAACCTGAGAGACATGGCCCGCCTGTGTGACTACGGGGCACTGCAGGAACAGTTAATCCGAGACCAGTTCATCAAGGGAATACTGTGTGAGAAGACGAGAGAGAGACTGTTGCTCGAATCGGACAAGTTGACTTTGGGTAGAACTGTAGACATAGCACTGCAGGTAGGGACAGCTATGGAGTAGCTGTGCTCGCGGGCCCGCGACCCATCGCGGACACGCCTACTCATCAGCTCCAGCACGCGCACTACGGCGCTCACTCCACAGACGACAGACCGTGCTGCTCGGAGGCGAGTTTTCCAGTGCAAGTCGCACAGAGGCAGAGCAACAAGCGCACCTCCGAGGTCTGCGGGAACTGCGGTTCAAGATCACACCATGCTAGAGACCAACATTGCCCTGCCAGAGGACAAAAATGCAGAAATTGTTTGAGACAAAATCACTTTGCCAAAATGTGCCGTTCTGCCCCGGCAGCTCTACCCCGGACCATGGGACACCCACCTGCTCACAATAATCACACAGAGATCAGAAATGTGACTGCTGGGCAGGTGGCTTTCAAAACATGCACTGTGCAGCTAGCTGAGGTGACTCTTCCTCTATTGATGGATACAGGTGCGGCTGCATCTCTCCTTAACTCCAGCACTTACTACAGGTTCTTCTCCCACCTGCCATTGGAACAGCCTGCTACTCCCCTATGTGGCTATGACAGCTCCAGGATAGATATCCTGGGTGTGCTCCATGTCCCTGTCCACTACGGTTCCAAGCACCTGTTGTCATTCCCTTTTCACATTGCCAGAAAGGGGGCCAACCTTATGGGTCTGGACCTGTTTACGGGCCTGGGGTTCACACTCAGGGACGGCGTCGGCTCTGCTATTCACCACGTCAACTCCACCTGGCAGCAAAAGTGGCCGGCTCTGTTTGACGGCGTGGGCTGTCTCACAGCCTTCACACACAGACCTCTGGTGAATCCCGATGTGTCACCCGTCATCCAGCCCCTGCGCCGGATTCCCCTGGCCCTGAGGGATGATGTCACCCGTTAGCTCGGCTCTCTCCTGGAAATGGGGGTTATCGAGCAGGTCAATGCCGCCACCTGGATCTCGAACTTGGTCATCGCGAAGAAGAAATCAGGGGGGATACGGATCTGCGTTGACCTCCGCCTGGTGAATAAGGCAGTGATTCCGGACAGGTACCTGTTACCTACCTCCGAGGAGCTCACCGCGCTCTTCTATGGCTCGACAATGTTCACCAAGCTCGACCATGCGCCAGGGCTATCTACAGGTGCCACTTCACCCAGCCAGCAGGGACCTCACAGCCTTCGTGACGCACGCCGGTGTGTTTCGATACACATGGATGCCGTTCGGCTTAAGCTCTGCCCCTAGCTGCTTTCAGAAGGTGATGAGCACTATCCTGGCAGGCATCCCTGGGGTGGCTGTGTTCCTCGACGACATTGTTGTCCACGCTCCAGACCCGGGACACACAACAAGCACCTCCAGGCGGTGGCCCAGGCCCTCCTGGAGAACAACCTGACACTGAATGGGGAGAAATGCTGCTTCGCGGCACCGGCCATCGACTTTGTGGGCTTTGGTCTCTCGGCCAGGGGTATTGCCCCTCTGCAGTCGAACGTTGATGCCATTCACAAGATCCCAGAGCCGACCTCACCCTCCCAGGTGGCCTTGTTCTTCGGCATGACAGCCTACTACCTCCAGTTCTTGCATCGCTGACCACCGCTCCACTTCGCCAGCTGCTCAAGAAGGAGGAGCCGTGGGACTGGACCACGGCGTGTTCAGAGGCAGTGCAAACGCTGAAGGACCAGCTCACGACGCCCCCCAATTTTGGCCCACTTCAGCCCGGACTGCCAGACCATGGTCACCTGTGACGCCTCGGCCTGTGCAATTGGAGCGGTCCTGTCGCAGGTACAGGATGGGGTAGAGAGGCCTGTAGCCTTTGCCTCCAGGGCCTTGACACCTACAGAACAGCGCTACTCTGTTGGTGAGCGCCTGTGTCTGGGCTTCCGAGCGGTGGCACCTCTACCTCTATGGACGACATTACGTCCTCAGAACAGACCATCAGGCCCTGACCACACTGCTGACGGCTTTGGGTTCAGGCCACAACGGTCTCACGGTCTATCGACGGCCCCACTCCAATCGCCTCACCGGGTGTCGACACAGAACTCGAACTCATCCAGATGCTACACACGCCTCTTCAGCCAGCCATGTCTTTGGAGGAGTTACAGTAAGCATCGGAGTGCGACCCCATGCTGACTGCTCTACGAACATACATACGCTCAGGATGGCCAGTGAAGGTTTCCAATGAGCTCACCCCATTTTCTAGAGTGAGGGATGAACTCTCATGCTGGGGTGATGTCTTTGCACATTGGTGCCCATGGGCCTGCGTGGGCGCGTGCTATCGATGGCACATGAGGGGCACCTTGGCATCGTAAAGCTCAAGCAGAGGTGCAGAGACCTTGTCTGGTGGCCGGGCATTGACCGCGACGTAGAAGCACTCGTCAGGGACTGTGCACCATGCCTTCTCAGCGGGAAAACCGGACCTCCAGTGCCAACCCCTCTGCAACCAGTGCCATGGCCATCCCGCCCATGGGAACACCTTCAGCTCGACATCTGCGGGGAGATCCACGGCCGTGGAATTCCCCACCATCAGCGCTTCCTGGTAGTGCTATATGACCTCCACTCAAAATGGCCCGAAGTGGTTCCAGCTGGGACCGTCACAACGCAGGTGATCACGGACATCTTAGAGGGCCTCTTTGCACGCTGGGGCATGCCTCGCGCCCTCACTACCGATAATGGGCCCCAGTTTGTCTCCGCAGATTTCTCCAGGTTTCTCGGGGGGAGGGGGATAAAGCACATTCGCACAACATATTACAACCCCCAGGCTAACGGAGGCGTGGAGAGGTTCAACCAGAGCCTTAAGAACGGCATCCAAGCACACATGGCTCAGGGGTGTGCGTTCCAGACAGCACTCACCCAAACCCTGATGCACTACAGGGCCAGCCAGCACAGCACAACCGGGGCCTCTCCAGCACTCCTGATGGCTGGGTCGAGAAATGCAACTGCCGCTGGACAGACTCAGGGCACAAAGCACGACAACACCTACTAAGGGCAGCCCCCAAGCACAGGCTAAAGCTTCCGTAACCAGACACCAGCACCAAATGCAGCAGTATTTCAACCAGAAACACAGAGTCAAGGGTGCTGCTCTCCGGGTGGGCGACTGGGTCCAGGGCCCGTAGGCCTCATCGTGGCAATAAGATGGCATCATACTGGTCTCAGCCCCTCCAGGTCGGACGCCAGCTGGGTCCAGCCACGTTCATGCTGAGTGACGGATCTCGCTGGCATGCAAAGCGACTGAGGAGAGTGCCTAATCCGGGTGAAGGAGTGGGGACCCTTCCACAGCCGGCTGCTTCTCCACTGGTGGCCCCACTGCCACCAATCCCTCCCCCACAGGGAGGGCCACTATGGCCACCGGCACCTCGGCTGCACCCTCAACAAGCTCCTGATCTGGTGCCTCCTGGCTTCCAGCCAGATCCAGTGCTCGACCATGCTCTGGGCCCACCTCAGGGTGATCCCCCAGCTGTTCTGGGAAGGCCACCGCCAGTGGTCGGGGAGGACCGGCCAGTACGGGACAGGGGACGTCCCTCTTATTTGAAAGACTATGTCACTGAGTTTCATGCCTAGGCTTTGAGGGCGTTCTACTAATAATTTAGTAGTTTTGTTTTATAATTGGGTTCTGTGTTTTTGAAGGGAGGGGGAAATTGTTATGTATGTGCATTACATGGTATGCGCACTCACTGCGCAGTACTGACGCTACTAGGAGTGCAGGGGGTTCAGGGTGTTTCGTGAATGAGTTGTAGGAATGAGTGACACAGTGAAGTAAAGTTGTTGAACGTTACTCTCGTCTCGAACTGCATTATTCCTGCCCTCTAATTCAAACACAATACATACACACAAGCCAGAAAAGGTGCGTCTACTAATGCAAGATGCCAATGCCGAAGCACGCGACACAGCACAATGGCATAAAGCGATGAAGGGAAGCAAGCTAAATGTAGCAGCGCAGCTAGCAAGCGGCCGGTGAAGCAGAAGACACGGAGGCCACTTTCCACTCTTAGGATTTTAACAAACCCCTTAACGAGCCACTATGTGGCATATTTTGCCCATGGTTTGTTTTTTATATATATATCTTTGGTCCAAAAAAAAGTTATATCAATGTCTTATAAATTCCCTATTCATTATTCAATCTCTCCATCTTCCAGTCCCTTGTATTCTCTTGCCTTGTTGCTTTTATAATGCCATCAGCGCACTTCTTCCATAGCCATTGCACTTAACTTTACCTTCTCTTTCTCTCAACCAGAAGGTTGCTTCTATTCTATTTTCAGCTTCTATTAATACATAATGCACAGAGAACTTTGATGTATGCTGGAGTTGCTACCCAGTGACATTGTACACAAACAAGGAATAATAAATCATATACTGTTGAGGAGGAGAGCAAGATGGAGACTGAAATGAAGAGACAGCGGCAGAGGAGGGTGTGGTCATAATGAGTAGGGAACGAGCGGAAACAACACATTTACTTCTGTGCTGCTTGCTGATATAGTCACATGTGTGTGTGTGTGTGTGTGTGTGTGTGTGTGTGTGTGTGTGTGCGTGTGTGTGTGCCTTTGTTTGGTAGTCTCAGGGTGCTTTCTAGGATGTTTGAACTTGTATCAAATGCCTTTGATCCTGGAGAGCACACTGGGGAACAGATCAAAGTCAATCCATACATGGTGACTGTCCTTATATCATCTATGCCTTTCAATACGACCAGGGAGCACCATGGTTGAAGTTATAAATCAGAAGAAATCTCCTGGCACCGCCTCGACACGGCAACACAAAAGGTTTCCCTCCTAATTGCTAGCCCTTAGCAGTGGTAATGTTTCAAATGAATGAATCCATGATAATAAAAGGCCCAGGAGGCTATAAATGTTAACTTTAGCCCTGCTGTCAGGGACATATGTGTTCCCATGATGGCCTACAAGATTCTGCATCCGCAATAATAATAACTAAAGGAATGTAGCCTATGAGGTGACTCTGTATAGGATTATTATGTAGGTAGTTTATAATATGACAACCCATCCACTATTAGATAGGTGGGTTGATTTGGAGTGATCAATTCCCTCCTTAGAAGAAGAAAAGAGAACACATAGACACCATAGCTATTAATAGGCCTAGCTAGGTGTGCTTTGACAGCGTTCAAAACAACAAGAAATTGTTGACCAGAAGCAATTGTTTTCAAGGCAATAATACAGAAATATTTTAAATGTCAATTATTGAACATGAAGAAGCTGAAATAATTTCTTTATTTTAATTATTTTAAGTACCACAAAGCACAGCCGTGCTGATATTCAGTTTAACAGCACTCCCGCTCATGTAATATGGCTTAATTGTCGACCTGTGGACTACGTGGATAACATCATGAGTCTTATTGTTTCTATTGGTCGACCTGTGGACTATGTGGATAACATCAGGAGTCTTGTTGTTTCTATCTGTGGACCTGTGGACTATGTGGATAACATTACCTGTATGTGTCTCATTGTTTCTATTGGTCGACCTGTGGACGATGTGGATAACATCCTGCTGTCTCATTGTTCAGTGCTTGGTTGTTCAGGATATTAAGTTGCTAAAGCGGCTGCCATCACATTTCACATGTAATATGAGTGTTGTAAAACAGTAGCTGTAAGCCCAACATATGAAAGTATATGCATGTCCTTATTTGCATTTCAATAATAAAGTAATGAATACAAAACTACAAGCTTTGTATCAATACACAGTTGTATTTGCGATAGTGAGTTGCCTGCCAGAAAGTCTAATAAGGGTCTAACAGTGGGAAATAAAGATAGATTCCACTCTAGTTTATGGTACAGTTCTGTTGTAATGTGTCACAAATGACCCTCTAATAAAGTCTAATAAGGGTCTAACAGTGGGAAATAAGGATGCAATGTCAGCTTCCATAGCCTATTGTGATTGGGGTTGGATAGTGACATGGCAATAAATGGTGTGATGTCTTAACTGGTATGGGGGTAGAGCATTGAGAAAGCATGTATTACGCTATACCTACAAACTCCATGGGAACATCCAGGCTACGAGGGACCAGATGGGACCCAATGTGGTTTGACTTTAGTTTACGGTACAGTTTTCTTCTAATGAGCAACAAATGTACGAAAGTGAAACTGTTGAATAAAGGCCAAAGTAATGTATTGTCCTCTGAGCTCTGTGTTTTGTCTGACTATTATAAAGGCTATGACCGATATAATATGGCATCGCCTAATTACAGCCTGTGTTGTCTACTTAAGCTATCATAGGCCCATGTTGGTAGCATTAAACGTGGTGTCTAATTACAGCATAATTTGGTAGTAAGGGTAGAATAGTGTCTAACTAGCATATTTTGGATCTGATATGTTGTATTTGATTCCTTATAGACTATGATCTTGTAAAATGCTATCTAATAGTGTGTTAGGATCTCCTATTTGGTTTCTAATTAGAGTATAATTTGGTATAATAGTGTCCAATTAGCCTATAGTATATTTTCGGTGTAATATAGCTTTATATGCAGTTTCTAATTACAGCATAATTTAGGTGTATGGTGTCTAATTAGGGTATAACTGTGTGTTTACTGTCTAATAAAGAACATATTATTTCTAGTTTTTGTCTAATTTGATACAAAGTACAGCTTATTACGTCTTATTAGTGTACCGTAAAATAAAGTGCGATCCTGGTGTTTTGGCATACCTGTATTTACATTGCTTTGACACATCTGTTAATAGGGTTCATGTCTTTTTCAAGTTTTCGTAAGTTCACAGATGTCTTGAAAGCAGCATTGCAAATGCATGAGGACCAGACGGCAGCAAATGGAGCAGATAATTGATCGAGGTGTTCTTATGTTCACCAACACAGTGTTGTCTGTCAGCAAGGCTCCCATTACATTTAAAATTATGGTAATTATGCTGATGAGTGTGAAATTAGAGGGAGTGTAAATATGCTAAAATATAAAATCAAAATAAATATAATATTAAAAACATGTTGTGGTAGGCGTTGTCGCATAGAGCTTAGCATTGTTAAAGCAGCAAAGTATGTGTGTGTGTGTGTGTGTGTGGGGGGGGGGGGGGGGTGTACATATGTGTGTGTGTGTGTGTGCATGTGCGTTTGAGAAAAAGAGAGAAAACTCATACATATGCACCCATAAAAAGGCAACATGGAATACAATATATTTAAAGTTGATACTGAAGTGGTATTTGCTTTATTTAATACAAACAATAAATACAAAGCACAAGGATAGAATGCCATGCAAATATGTAAATTCCACCTTATGAATCTGATGACAACAGGTGCACTTCATGAAATCCTGCGGAGGATTTGCGGCTTTCTTTCTGTGGGATAGACTAGAGGTTCATTTACATAGTGAAACTGCATTCTCAGGCATGCAAGTGTAGCAGCATAGATGTGCTCTGCTATTCAGTGCCACTGGTGGTATTTAGCACCAGGTGGCTGTCATGAGGTGGGCCGGTATAAAAGCCGCCCTCCTCCACTGGCTCTTCCCCTTGCACCTCTGTCGACACTGGTGCGTCACTTCCAGGGCCCAAGGTTGTTTCGCCTGACTGCTTGCGTGCTGCAACGTGTTCCTCATAGGTGCGGTGTATTTTGCTTGGTAAACGCCAGCAGCGGCCGGTGTCCTCTCCCTCCCTCCTACTGTGCGTGTCCCTAAACAGTTGCTGGAGACTGGTGGTGGTTGTTTGCAAGAACACACACACACATGCTTGCACGCGCACACAGACATTGATTTACATATTCAGATTAGATACATATGATGCTGTTGTTTATTCAGGTGTTAATTGTGATCACATATTTATTAATCACATAGTATTGGCGAGTTAACTCACGATTAATCGCAGTTTTTAAATTCTATTTTAAATCCACTCCCATTGAAGTTAAATGAGATAATCAAATGGAATGACACATTGTCATTCATACCAAATAAGGAGAACTCCGGTGTAAACTGGTTCTGGGATATGTTTAGTATGAGAACGAGTTCCAACGTTACCATGGTGATTAAAGGAGAACTCTGGTATAAACTGGTTCTAGGATGTTTAGTATGAGAACGAGTTCCAACATTCCATGGAGACCAAAAAAAAGCCGATACGACATGAAGCTAAGTTAGCTGTTTTTAGCCGATTCTACCAAACTGCTATTCGTTTGAGTGCTACGGGCATCTCACCTGGTAAAAAATAGATCGCTTTTTTAAAGCACTTACAAGGCTAGAGATAGCCTGACACTTCTTTGGTAGTATAATGAGGGTCTTAACATATAAAACGAGGCATTGACAACTTCGTAAGTGTACAGATAGTTTATTAAAAAGCATATTTTATACACACAATACCTTCAGTAGTTCACCTGTCGACGCCATGTTTTTTTTTAGGCTGATAAGTCAATTGACGAACACAGAGCTCGTGCGAGTGCGTTAATGCGTCATTTTTTCTTAATCAAATTAAAATAAGATTGCGTTAACGCGTTATTATCACACTAATTTTGACAGCCCTAATATTTATAGAAGGCACAAAGGTTTGTTGTGCTTATTTTGCATTGCACAGTGACCATGTTAGTCATGTTACAACACAACCTATTCAGTGCAATGCTGTATTGAAAAGAACACAAAACGTTAACCCAATTGCTAAAAGAACACTGGAAGCAACGTGAATAGGTACAGAACTGCAAAAGTTCCTGAAAGAATTTAACAAGTAACATAACACACACTGACATAACTGTAATTTGTTAGCCACCCCAGCATCCAAAATCACTTAAAATAAAATGAGCTTTCCTAGCATTAACATGTTTTTAATGTAAGATGTTGAGTACTGTGTTGGAAGAGCCAGGACACCCTCAAGCACTAAATTGATTTCCATATACAAACGTGTTAGTTTCTATTATTTTACAATTGATAGTTTTGCTTTCATAGCAAGCTATTTGCTTTTTTGAAAGTTTCTTGCTTATGTCTAATAAACAGGTTTAATGGTTTTTATGTTTCAAATGGATAATATTGGAGCATATATGTTGTACATATTCATGAGCATATGAGTTCATGAGCATGAGCATATAGTGAGTGTCAGTGTTGGCTCTGTGTCTTCTGTTTTTCTACCTCAATAATGGATATTTTTTGACAAATACCTTGTGAATCAGTAAACATGACTGGACAGTATAAAACAAAAAGTTAAATAAGCTTTAAAAAAAGAAAAAGATTCAAGTCCATGAACTGTGTGATCTGACTAGAAAGTCAACTTAATTCACCTCAAGCTTGAAATAAAAATGCATTATTCTTATCCTGTGTCTGTAGTACACACCTCCAGTGAATGAGAAATGACTGACCAGTAAAAGCAGAGCAGTGACACGGTAAACTGTCTCAGGTAACATAACAACTATGGTTATGGTTACTCAATCCAAGCCTAACTTCCCCTGCCTGCACGCTATAAAACGTTACTCATTCATGATTTCATTGCTTTGCTTTTCATCAATAACCAAGAAATTGGATTACGGCTCACATCTGTGTAATTGATAATCTTGAGCTTCTAATGAGTTTTACATCATTGAACAAGGAAGATCGGAACACCATGAGCTGTACAATGAAGGCAGCACGCTCACACAGCCAAGAGAAGGATATACAACAAGAGGCTGTGCCACTGTCATAGTTTAAAATGAATTGGAAATAAATGGTCGACACAAACGTCCATATCTGAGCAATGTAACTAAGCAACAGTCAGCATATTACCTTATTTATACTGGCTCTGAGATATTCGTTGGTAAGAACAAATTTGAGCCATTGGTCATTTATCATGATCTTTCAGCCGATGCAACAGTTTTTTGATTGATAAATATAATACAAAGGTCACTTTGTATTATATAATAAATATAATACAAAGGTCACTTTGTATTATATTTATATTGTATGCATTGGAGAGGTCAATTCATTCTGTTAGCCTGCGACGCAGGATCATAGAGGAGTCTGTACAAATAGTTGAAAGGGTTGTTTTGTAAAGAATTTAGATATCCGTGTATGTGTGCGTGTGTGTGTGTGTGTGAATAGCTGTTAAACATGGAGCTGACAGGCTGATGGATGGATGGAGGGAGGGAGGGAGGGAGGGAGGGAGGGAGGGAGGGAGGGAGGGGGGCAAGGCGGCAGTGTGAGAGCAGTGTGTTGCGACGACCCATGGTCAGTGGTGGAACAGTCCAAATGTGTCCAGCGAGGCGTGCGCATGTTAATCTGCCAATCCTGGATAAGGATGCATAGCAAACACAGATTAGTGCTAGAATGCCCCTATCTGCTCAGGCCAGTCCAGTTGAAGCCAAGCCCAAACAATGCAAGAGCGCAAACTGATATCTGATTGGTCTCAATTTGTTTGGTTTCTTTTTAAGACAACATGTGCCTACTATGCTCTTGTGTTATCCTCAGGTCAGATTGTTTTACTGTTTTGGTTCCAATTGTCATGCAAAGGCAACGTGAACTCCAAACAGTATATTTCCATTGAATCAGCAGACATACTAGAGCTAGAAACAACATGTCAACAAGTGCACGAGACAGTTTGTCAGATGTACTAGGGCGAGGTGGATTTTCTGATGACGGGGAGGGATTCTGCAAAAGAACTGACAAAGACACACACATACACACAAACGTACACACACATGTTCATACACTCTCTATTTTGTTGTTTTGTGAGTATCTTTTCCCTCGAAAACGAGATGGTCCATCTCAAGGGGTTATCATTTCAATAAAATTTGAATAATTTCAAACACAAATACAGACTCACACATTCTCACATCAACATACACCCGCATACAAAGGGAATAGAAAAACACAACAACAAATCAAAAAACACAACAGCAAATAGGAAATTACAACGGCAAAACAGAAACCACAACCACAAATAAAAAAACACAACAGCAAATCAGAAACGACAATAACTCCTATCGGAAAAGGTGGGTGCCTATCGACCATGATCGTCGCTGATTGGACACACTGTCCATCTCTTAAGAGGAATTAAAGTATATTTCATGTGGCGTGGCCACACAAAGGAGAACAGCAAAGGAACCAGGGGGGTATACTACGAAGCTCGCTGAACATACCCAGGCTTTCTTGGGAAAACCTGGATTGCTAAATACGAAACTCGCGATCAGAGTTAAACGGTTCCACGAAGCTCACTTAAAGTAAATTTGTCAAGCCAGGTTTTCCGCTTTAGTTTCAATACGCGTTCACATAAAAAGGGCGTAACCCAACGTCATTCACCTTGACGCAATGGCTCCGACGGAGCGAACACGGGCTATTTATGTCACTCAGGAGGAGCAAGTAGTGATTATAAACTCATACGAGGAGTTTAAAAAGCAAATAACGGCAAGGGGCAATGTTGCCCATAATAAGGCTAGGGAGGCGTGCTGGCAAAAAATAGATTCTGTGAATGCGTAAGAATTGTTCGCCATTAATCCCAATAGAGTGCATATGATTGCAAAATGCAAAAGCAACCTCCAACTTGCTTTATTGTGCAATTTAGGGAATTCTTTTCAAATACATCCTATATGTAAGAAACGTATTGCATGTGCTGGATAGGTAGCGACGGTGGTGTGGTGGATTAGTATGTGAGCTGAACACCAGTGACCGGGATTCATATCTTGCCTGTCCATCATCATGCCTTTTACCCCCATCTAGATTACCAAACTGGATAACTCCATAACATTAATGAATAAGTATTCCATATGACATAAGAAATATAACTTATTAAACTACACACAAATGCACTTCACTTGGGAATCGAACCCAGCACGCAAAACCTCAAGACTGACGCGCTACCTCCACTCTACCACCCATTCACGCAGACAGGGGTTTTCTTTTACCTGCAAGTTGATAAAATCCTTCCTTGACAGTTTGTGTTGGCAAAAAGTTGGGAAACACCACGAACATATTTAGCAGTGTATTTAGGGCAGTTACAACCTTGTGTATCGCAAGGCACCTTTTTGCTTATATTTTCGGCATCACCAACTGTATGCACATATGTACCCGTGGCAACAAATCACAGTGAAACACAGACACACTGCGCACGGCTTCTTTTTGTAGCATTGCCTACATAAGGTCCAACAAGGACGATCAAATAGCAAATACCCTCTGATGAGAACCTGTATTTCTCATACAGAATATCCTCAGGCAATGCCAAGGGATCGGATCTGTCCCGAAAGCGGCGCTCAGCTTTAAGAAGCCGATATAAGCTGAAAACCTCCTCCCGACCAGGTTTGGTTGCCAGCATAAGTTACCATGGTGATATAGCGACGCTAAAAGAGAGCGACTTTCGTAGGACAGCTAACCCAGGCTTTGAGCGCAACATACCTCGCTAACCCACTAATCGAGGTTCGTAGTACACCCCCCAGGACAGGGGAATTCAAAATATTACATGTAAGATGTATTGCCCTCATTGTGGAATTGTTGTTTATTATTGTTGCAAATGCTGTATTAGTTTGATGTGATTTCTTTGCTGTTGTGTTTCTGTTTTGCCATTGTGATTTCCTATTTGCTGTTTGTCATTATGTACCTCCTTGTACCTTATGCATGTTTGTGCTTTGCACATCCATGCACATGCAGACACACAGCATGCATTAAAAAATAAAAAATATACACTGGCAATCCATCACACATAATCAAACACACATTAGTGTAAACCCACCAAAAATAAAGCAATAATAATAATTTTTCACTTTTTTGTATTCTGTTGCTGCCAGAATTATTAGCAAAATTCTGTCACCATATCCACAAAGTCACCATATCCACACATATTTTCCCTCTGAAGTTCTCCAATCTACAATTTTGATATTGTGAGAATAAAGTTTTTTGTATCGTCTTTTATTGGTGCTTTTATTCTGTATATAGATAATGTATGCAAATTAGCTGTCAAGGGGTGATAACTAATATGTGTCAGCTTGTTTATGTGACTAATAGACTACATGTCATGCTGATGCATTTCAGCGTATAATTAGTATGTAAATTCCCCCCATACTTATTCCTTAAATAGTGTACTATATAGTGTTCACTATATAGGGAAGTCCAAGTCCTTCAAATCTACTGCTCAAATCATTAAATGTGGGTCAATGGAAAGCAAACTAGAGACTTTCTACTTGACCATTAACCATTAACGTTGTCGTTGAGGGTGAGCCACCCGGTGCCGTTCTCTCCAACAATGTCGCTGATGTAGTGACCTGGGGGGGCGGGGGGGGGGGGCGCTGTGTGTCTAGTATCTTATGTATGTCTGTCAGGTACAGATATATAATTTGGCCATGAAAAACTTCAGTTACCAGTGTCTATGCTCTCCCTGAAGTGAGAGACGATTCCTGACAGATGGTAGGTGGTCTGGTTGCTGTGATCCTTCTGTAGAGAAACATGATTCATTTTACAGAGAACCTAACCCTTACCCTACTCTACCTAAACATCCAGGACCTTTTCTGTTAAATCACAATCATGTTCTGTAACATTTCTACCATAATCTCTCCCTCTTTCCCCATCTCTCTCACCACAGACACATCCTGGTGCTCTCTCTCCCTGTCTCCTGAACTGTCAAGATGATCTATTGGTGCTGAGAAACATACCAACAATCCTGTTCAGTCAATCAGTTTATATTCTATAAATATTTTCTCACTTGCAGCGGGTTTGACTTGAGCTGAGACGAGGTCATCCTTTCAGTATCTTGCTCTAAAATAAACCACATTCCTCAAATCAATGAGACATTAAGTATCATATCTGATAATAAATTGATAATATGACAGTCATGTGTGTTGAGGTACATCTATAAGGGTCTAAAATCAGTTTATGTGACTCCTTTGTTCCATACATAATGTAACAACATACCTCAGTATGTCCAACCCAGCTGCATCACCCTGCTCTCCAACGAAGGAACCCAGAGACAGCAGTGGAGGAATGCTAACGGCGTCACTGACTTTCCTCAAACGTACACCATCATGGTGATAGCGCTTCATGTGAAGCACTAACACTCTTGTTGAAAGACAAACATGGTTCGTCAGCAGGGCATTACATACACATACAACCTGGAGAAATATGCAGAGTCGACTTTAGAGCATCTGTCACGGTCTGTCTGCCACGCCCCCTCCACTACTCCATTCATTGACCCTCGCAGCTGGGCTGCATCAGGTAATTATTTATTTATAATTATTTATAAATGAGCCCTTCACCATTCACCTGGTGCCAGATTGTTCTTCGCTGTTCGTTCATGCAAGTCTCTCCAGTACTCCTCCTGACTCCTGTCCCGGTTTCCCGATCCTGCCTGCCCCCGACGATGATCCCCGCTTCGCCCCTCTGGATCCTCGTTCGCCTGTCTCCTGTCCGGGTTTCCCGATCCCGCCTGTCCCCAACGACGATCCCCGCTTCGCCCCTCTGGATCCTCATTCGCCTGTCTCCTGTCCCGGTTTCCCGATTCCGCCTGTCCCCGACGACGATCCTAATAAAGTTTGTTACAAACGATACCCACCTGTCCTTGTGCTGCTATTGGGTCCTAACCACACACGTTACAATACAATCTGGCCACCAAATGGACCCAGCGCACAACCCAGATCCACTGGCTCGCCTAGACCGGGTGGAGACCCAGCTCCAGCACCAAGAGGCGATGTTAGCCTCCACCACGGCTAACATTCAGTTAGCAGCAGCTAACCAGGAGCAAGCGCTAGCCACGCTATCCACACAGGTTCAACAACTCACCGCAACCCTCGCCCAGTCCCTCTCTCTGCCAGCTCCTCCAAGTCATCCCCCGAGTCGTTCTCCTCCCCCAGCTCCAGCATATCTTGGTCCCGTCCTAGAGGCTCGAGTGGGAGTTCCGGAACGCTACGCCGGGGACCCAGAAGGGTGTAGTCCCTTCATCACGAACTGTTCAATTCTCTTTGCTCTGCAGCCTTACACCTTCGCCACCGAGGAGGCTAAGGTGGCTTTCACGATCAACAGCCTGATGGGGCGCGCTCGGCTATGGGGAACAGCCGAGTGGGAACGTCACACGTCGGCCTGCTCCTCCTTCAACACCTTCACCACTAGGGATGGGAATCGAAAACCGGTTCTTGTTGTGAACCGGTTCCCAGTGTTTCAATTCCTTGGAATCGTTTGCCAATTTTGCAAACGATTCCCTTATCGATTCCAGTGGACGCGAATGACGTCACCACGCACGTTGCGTAGCGACTCCAGTGCAGCCAGCAGTCAACAGTAAACATGGCGCCCAAGCGGTACAAACGCTCCAAAGTTTGGTTACACTTCACAAGAAAAGACGACAACAGGGCAACTTGCAATACTTGCAACGTGGATATTTCCTCAAAGGGAGGAAATACTTCCAACATGCAAAAACATTTGCGCACACAGCATGCGATAACGATTTTGGAATGTCGCGTTTTCGATGCGCTCCGGACGAACATCACTGAATCCTTTTTTTTCCAAATGAGAATCGATAAGAGAATCGATAAAGAACCGAATCGTTAAGCGGAATCGAAAATGGAATCGGAATCGGAAAAATCGTATCGATTCCCATCCCTATTCACCACCAAACTCCGCAAGGTGTTTAGTATAGCATCCAGAGGGCCCGACACTTCCGGGGGTCTCCTGGGTCTCAGACAGGGATCCTGCTCTGTTACGGACTACGCCATTGACTTCCGCATCCGAGCCAGGAGGAGCGAGTGGAACCAGGCGACTCAGGTGAACGCCTTCCTTTTGGGGCTGGCCGACTACATCATGGTGTCCTATGACCTTCCTGCCTCTCTCGACGAGATCATCGCGCTGGCTTCCCGTGTGGACAGACGGATTCAAGCCAGACACCATGAGAGACTGCAGGGACAAGGGGAATGTCTTCAGGCTCCTCATCTTCTAGCTCTTTCCAGGCCGTTAACGCCGCCCGCCAGCACACCGAGGAGGGACGCTGAACCCATGCAGATCAGCCGGGCCAGTCTAACCCCACAGGAGAGAGAGAGGCGCCGCAGAGGGAACCTCTGCCTCTACTGTGGACAGCCCGGACACTTCCTCTCCAAATGTCCGGCAAAGGGTCAGGCTCATCCAGTAACTGAGGAGGTCCTGGTGAGTCACACCTCAAAACCCTCTTCCGTCTCACGTTCGCTGTGTCAGGTCCGACTGCTGCTACCCCAAGGCTCTCAGACTCTGGCCACACTCATAGACTCTGGTTCCAACGCTAACATCATCGACAACGACCTAGCACGTCAGCTAGGCGTCAGTCGGATTCGCCTGCCAGTTCCTGTTCCCGCCAATGCCCTGGATGGTCGCCTCCTGGGGACTGTCACCCACCAGACGGTGCCCATCCACATGCTCCTGTCTGGAAACCACCACGAGACTATCCAGTTTCACATCCTGTCTTCTCCTCGTCACCCGCTCCTCCTGGGATTCCCCTGGCTCCGACGTCACAACCCACATCTAGATTGGACCACAGGGGCGATCCTGGGTTGGAGCCCAACTTGTCATCAAGTCTGTCTGAAGCAAGCTACCGCTCCCCAGTCACCTACCTGTTCCAGTCCTGCTCCAGATGTGTCGGGGGTTCCCGCTGAATACCTGGACTTCCGAGAGATCTTCAGCAAAGCCAAGGCAACCTCTCTTCCCCCGCATAGACCATACGACTGCGCCATCGACCTTCAGCCTGGTTCTGCTCCACCCAGAGGCCGCCTCTACTCCATTTCCGCCTCTGAGAGAGAGGCCATGGACACATACTGTATATGTATATCTATACATATATATTAAAAGAATCTGTTCAGAACAGGCCACTTGCTGCACTTTTTAACTCTCCATTGTTAATTGTAACACTGCACTTTATTTACTTTTCAAAGGCTTGTAAGCTACAGTTTGCACTGGTTCAATAAATGGAACTAATTTTCTCAACACATCTTTGATTCATTTTGTCCAGCATTTGCAAGCTGTAGACTCTCTGTCCAGTCAGACACATATTGTGTAATTGATGTTTTTAGTTTTCAGTTAAATTAATTCAATCCAAGTAAATGGAACACTCACAAGATGTCACCAAAATCACACTGTACCTTTTAAATCTTTCAGAAAATGATGTAAGTGTATCGAATTATATCGAATCGTATCGAATCATATCGTTGACTGAATATCGTGATATATATCGTATAGTGAGCTGAATATCGTATATCGTATCGTATCGTGAGATTAGTGTATCGCTACAGCCCTAGTCCGCGCAGTATATGGCTCGGCTGAAACACGGGAGGACACGCTGTATTTATGAAAGCTTGGTCGCCGTGCGTAGGGTACATTCACGCTACGTTTTGAATCTCCAATGGACCATTGGTTTATACACTGTTACACCAGTCAGCAAATACGGGACAGGTCCACAGTGTTGTGTTAAAACCCGCCGTACACACGCACACACACACGCGGTTTTTTCCAATGTCCGCGCAGTATATGGCTCGGCTGAAACACGGGAGGACACGCTGTATTTATCAAATTGATTGGGTCTTATTAGTCATACCTTTTGTCATTTAATCCTTCTTGTGTGGGTACTCCTTTCCCATTGCCATGGCTTGCTCCGCGATGGATAATGCTTAGATGCTCTTGTATACGTATAGACTGCTATGTGTATGTGCACAAGAGAACCTGGTTGCAGAATGTATTTGCCAACGCTGCTTTGTTTTTTCTTGTCTCTCGGTGCATATATGTCAGATGATGCCATAATGCTAACAGTGCTTTCCTTGATTAATGCTGTACACATGGCATTTTTAATCTTTCACTGAGCTTTGTGAAAAATGTTGGCCTGACTAACTACTTTTACGGTCGGTGTGTAAAGTATGAACGCTACTAGCTGCATGTGGAACTTCATGTTGGCTTCTTGCTATTTTTTTAATATTGTTTTAATATGTGTATTTCTTTCTCCCCAGTAGATCAGTCTTCAAGGACGAGGATGATGACCTCCGCCATCCCTCCTCCACGTGGCCAAAACAGTAAGTACCAGTCTTGGATACTGGACTGTCACTGTTAACGTATAGACTGCTGTGTGTATGTGCACAAGAGAACCTGGTTGCAACATTTCTTTGCCAACGCTGATGTTTTGCCTTGTCTCTCGGTGCATATATGTCAGATGATGCCATAATGCTAACAATGCTTTCCTTGATTAATGCTGTACACATGGCATTTTTAATCATTCACTGAGCTTTGTGAAAAATGTTGGCCTGACTAACTACTTTTACGGTCGGTGTGTAAAGTATGAACGCTACTGCTGCATGTGGACTTCATGTTAGCTTCTTGCTATTTTTTTATGTTGTTTTAACATGTGTATTTCTTTCTCCCAGTAGATCAGTCTTCAAGGAGGAGGATGATGACCTCCACCATCCCTCCTCCACGTGGCCAAAACAGTAAGTACCAGTCTTGGTCACATTGTCTCCAGAGGGACAACAAAAAAAGTATTTAGTACTGTCATCTTTCTTATTTTATCCTACATATGTGACAATAGTATTGAAACCTAACAAAATGAGCCACCCTTTTTAGTTCACTTTATTTTTCATCACCTGAAGCTCTCATTGTCTTCCCATAGCAACAATTTGGATAATCGGGGACAGCTATGTCCGACGTGGTGCCCAGAGAGCTGCAGAGTCAACAGGAAGCAACCTGGGCCTGACCGACACCAACATCCGCTGGTTTGGCTGGGGTGGACTGCGGTGGAGGCGCCTTGTCCCCTTTCTTCTCCACTCCCTGCGAGGAAGAGCAGCACCGGATGTCCTCCTCATCCACTGTGGAGGCAACGACCTGGGCAAGACCAGCAGCGTCCAGCTTGTAAACTGGATGAAGGAGGACCTGCACCAGCTTCACCACTGGCACCCTGACATGATGATCATGTTTTCTTCTTTGTGTCAGAGGTGCCAGTGGAGGGCTGTTGCAAATCCGGTGAGAGTAGACAAAGCTCGCAAATTTGTCAACAGTGTTATGGCTACATTTGTGCGTAGTTTGCATGGTGCCATTATTGAGCATCCTCTCATTAGACATGACACTCCAGGGCTATTTTTGAGAGATAAAGTTCATTTCACACCTAGGGGAAATTACATTTTTTTTAAGTGCATTAGGTAACTGTCTTAAAGACCACCTCCAAATGCAGTGAACTGCTGGACTGCATTTGAATCTGGTCTTTAGGACACAATTTTAAAGTCCTAAAGATAGCCCTCAGTGTCATGGCTAATGTTGAGTTTTTTATGCTTATTATTTGTATTAAAAAAATGAAAAACCAACAAACTACAACATCTGTAGCCATAACACTGTTACCACTTCTGCTCTTCCTCAGCCTATCCTCTTTCCTTTTCCTTCTCCCTTTCCTTCTCCCACCCCATATGTTTCTACCACTCTGCAACTCTCTGGGCCCATGTCGGGCATAGCTGTCATATACTGTAATTATTATATTGTAAATATTATTGATACTGTTAATTGTATAATATTGTAAATACTGTTGGTGTGTATATATGTTAATGTTACTTACTTTTTTTTTTAAATAAATGAAGCCCAGTGGGCTTCAAAACTATTCAGTGTGAAGATAATTTCTAGTAATAAGAAAGAAGTATGGTTTCTCAGACAATGTTATGCATTTGTTTTAAAGAAATGTCCAAACAAAACCAGTACATAACATCATTACTTTTGTTTCTGCTAATATCTATGCTAATTTGAACTTATAACTACAAATTTCTATTTTTATTTAGTCAGAATACATCTGTTATATAATATTAAAAGAACAATACAAAGTTACAAATTTACACATTCTATATGTCTTCAGTACAGTTGAAATGCATGAAAAGACAGTTGTCAAAGTAATTTTAATGACAGAACCTATGGATATGATAAATCTTAATGTCTTGTGAAACGGAGCCTTGAGGATTTTTACACTGGAGTACACATTACATTGGCATATTAATTAATATTAATAAATACATAATTTGTGCCCATGCAGCATCTGAACAGCAAACTACACATTGAGTCTGGACCAATGGTTTGAACCCTAACTCAGGCTGAGGGTGGTGTTTCAAAATAAAAGCCCACATTCAATGTATGTTAACAGGGGGTCTCGTGGATAATTTTCTAAAACTTTCAAAAACCTACATGCAGACACTGCCTAAGACTGCAGATTAAGAATACATGTTAATTATGTATTTGTTATTATTGGAATTGATACATTAATGTTATGATTATTATTACTTATTATTCCCATCATAGTGGTTATTAGTTATTTAGTTACTTTGGCCGTTTGAATTATGTCATGATGCTCCCTGCATACTCCCAGGAAAATATTATGCCAAGCCCCCTTTAAGAAATAGCATATATTAACAATTGTTTGCGTTTACATAAAAGCACATAACTGTAGAAACAAGAAAAAAGTCGTCATATCTCAGTCTTCTTGTCAATATAACAACAATATAATACATAAATATAAAACGTTTTGGCCGGCTACGTCGCATCAACTCGTTACCAGCCTCACTATTTCAGTGTGAGAAGGACCGTGGCAATAGTTGGAAAAAACAATATTCATCATTAAAATACGTGGTGGTTGGTGGATTACATGTACGCCGAATTAAACACAGATAAGACTGCTAATTAACCGTTTATTATTATGTGTGTGTCATGGTGAAGGAGAAAGGATACGATAAACAGAAAATATAGGAAACTATAAATGACCCCTCTCCGCTCTCTTGCCCCTCAACTCTGGCCTTCGTACGTCATCACCGTAACGACAAGCTGCTGTCGCGTTTTATGACCTGATTTGATATTTAATAACTTTGATTGGAGGACTACGGAGCCCCTCTGGTGACATAGGTGGGGAAACAAATATTCTGTGGCTACGAATTAATAACGCGTGGGAACGAGATCCTATTCCGTGGCCACGACTTGTTTAATGCGTGGGAACGAGATGATTATTAGGTGGCCACAAATGAATAACGCGTGAGCCTGTGCTTTTTGAGCAGCCGAATTAAATGTCTCTTGCTCACAATTACTCCATGTCTAACCGCAAGTGACTGAAGGATATCACAATAATTCATCCCTAGATTAAAATAAAACGAAATCAAGGAATAGGATCCCACGCGTTATTAATTCGTGGCCACGGAATATTTTTCCCCCCACCTATGTCACCAGAGGGGCTCCGTAGCTGGATTTAAATACTGTACTCCGGCCGGGACTCCCCCTCTCTGGCTCTACGTCTGAGGTAAGAGGACGCATTTTTTAAATTGTGTATTTCGCTAGCATGCTACCGTTACAACTGTGGCTTATAATGTTAGCATTTTTATGTTTGAGCTTTTAAACTACTGTCGAAAATATGTCTACTGTTACAATTATTATACGATTAAATCATATGAGGCTTGCTTTAATCATAAATGTGGGGATATTTAAGATGGCTTGTTCAGTGTTTCATCTCATGAAAATGATATTTAACATGTTCACTGCTATTACTGTGTATATGGCCGTTTGGTAAACGTAGTGGCGAGTTCATTCGAGTTTATTTTGGACAGCGTTTGTTATTTTATTTCAGTCTTAGCCGCCCGTTTAGCCGTGAAGACCACCCGTTTAGAGGCTAAGAGCTAGCGGCCCGTTTAGCGGCCAAGACCGCCCGTATAGCGGCGAAGACCGAGGGGCCCGTTTAGCAAGCTAAGTTATGCTATGTAGCTTCAGCAAATGACGGTTGATTGAGGCAGAATATCTTAACAACTCACTCGGTGAGCAAATCAGTGGTTGGTGGAAAGGTTTTTTTTAACCACGGCGGCTTTGGTGATTTTTTAAATCTCTGTTGATGTGTTTTATGCTAAATTAGCGGGAACATTGAGCTAGCTTGCGGTGTGACAGCGCAGGTTGTCCGGCTGAAGGTTGACTGTTGGGGGGGGGGGGGGGGGGGGGGGGGGGGATTAAAAAAAATCCTGTAATGTCGGCCATAGCGTACGTGATTGCGTGACTGATATTAATGTACTGTGTGTATTTAGTGTGTGCGAGAGTGGTTCATTGTGACAGCTTTGGATTAATTCACTATAATTAATGTATAGACTGCGGTGTGAGTGCGCGTGCATGTGGGGATGCGAGGCTGCGCAGTCTTTTTGGTGTGACTTTTTTTCTTCTTTTTTTTGCCTGCCTGCCTGCTGCTTAATTTCAATGATTTGATGACTGATTTTGTGTGGTAGTGTGTATAAGATGCTACCGTGATGCTAACAGTGTTTTTCTTAATTAATGTAGTATGGCATAGTATGGCATTTTTAATGTTTCAACTGACTTTTGTGAAAAATGTTAGCCTTATAGGCTAATGTTTCTGTTATACTAGACAAATATAGGCCAGTGTTGGACCTTGATGTTAGCTTCCAGCTAGTACTCCTGTAGTTTTTTCACCTCACAGATTTACGGCTATTGAACATTTCTTCATCGGTGAGTGTTTATCAAAGACTGTTAACATAAACTACGTTCATAAATGATGTGTTGCTATGTTTCTAGAAGTGATGTGTGTATTTAATTCAAATGATTATATTGAGCTTCATAAAGATTTTTAAGAATGACTATGGCATGAGTGATACATTTATTAAATTATGTAAAACATAAATAATACATTATTGTTACATGCCTGCGATGCTCACTGTTGTTGCCCTGTTCTAGATAAACACTACTTCACTTACGAGACTTGAGTATCCAGTTCTTCATTGACCTTCAGTATCCAGTTGTCTGTCTTCACCTTTTCAGGTAAGCAATTTCTTAATGTTTTGTAATGTTGAGAAACACTGAAATTATTATTAATGAAGTCATTTCAATGCACAGTGATACACATATATTTCCCTTTTATCTAAAAAAAATTAAAAAATTAAAAATCAGAATGGGGGAAAAAAATGAGATTGTTACTACACTTAACTGGTAAATAGAAATTGGTAACGGTAATCTTAATTCATGGTTGGTAAAACTCACATCTAATAATTAAGTATTACTGTTTCATTAATATCTTGTATTCGTTTATTTTGTAGGCTAAAACTTGAAAAGGCATCACAGTTTTGTTGTTTCACATCAGAGTAAGTATTTCACATTATGCTATTTCATTATGTGGTCGACAATATTTATTATAGAATTAGCTGTATTTTCTGACTTTTCCAGGTTCCCTGTGTCCAGCATCTTCAAGGCAGACGAAGCTAACTTTTCATATTTTTTTCCACATTTATTATTTAGGTTTAGACAATACTGTTAGGTTAGGTTTGGAGTAGGTTATATTTAGAGTAGAGTATTTAGTTGGTATAGTTTAGCTTTTTATGCTAGTCTAGGGACAGGTTAGTCAGCAAATTAATTTAGTTGAAATCATTGTTACAATTGTGATATTTTGTTCTGTGATATTTTGTTCCACAGGCTTTTCTATATTGCAGGCCCGTGTGTGACTAAGTAGCCCACGGTAATAGTTTAGCTGTTGGAATCTCCAAATAGTTTCAAAGATGCCGAGGAAGGGCAAGCGATCCCGCGCTCAGAAAGTGCGTTGGTCAAGGCTCAACCTTGCAGATGCTGCCCCACTCAGCCCATCCACTTCCGACCATCAGATACTGATAATGCCTGAAACACCTCCACAAACCAGCCAGCTATGGAAAATGGAGAATGCACCCACCCCAACTCATTCTCCAGCCTACAAGGTATGGGTTGTTTTTTAGTTTTTTTTTAATTTTTGATTTATTAATTCACAATTGAGTATTTAAAATATACCAATGAATTTGGTATCATGTGTCATCAGGTTCTGAAATTACAGACACCTCCACAGTCAAATAACCTCTGGATGACCTCTAGAGAACGGGGGCCCGAATGCACCCACTTGCCCCCGTTCTCCAGTTGAAAAGGTAGGCTTCTTTTTCAAGGCTTTTCAATTACATTAAATTTGCAAATAACAAATAGTTTCTTTTTATAAAAAGGAAAAGAAAAGGTAAGTCTAAAACTAAAAAGTGAACCTAAATGTTGCATGTGAGATGCCACACCAGTGTTTCAAATAGCTATCTCTATACACACACAACTACATCAATTCACATACTTGGTTGCTTCTTAGGCTTCAAAATCTTACAATAGTTTTGCAAGAGTTAATATTTAGACATGATCCAGAGAGGGGCACATAAAGCACATTTATGAAATCTTGAAATAAATAGTACATATTTATTTGCTTTAAGAAAGCTGACTGATGGTAGATTTTCAATAGCCTGGTCACCAGCCTCTCGTACTACATTTCATTTGTACAGAGAGTCTGGCCACTCACCATTGACAATTGTTAACTAACTGAAGGCGGGTGCTCTGTTGAAGTTTAAAACTATTGGCTCTGCCCAGTGCCACTCCGAATCTGCCATAACCAATCGCTAACGTTTGGTCGTGACGTATTTCATGCGCCAGAAACCACGTTGCGCGCAGTATACAAACGGCAGATGCAGTGAGCATTAGCATTAGCCTGGTTCCGCCCGCCTCCGTACTTACGCTCAATAACTGAAATTCGCGCACGACCTCTACGTCACTGTTCTCAGGCCGCGCCTCCTGTTCACTGATTGGACCGGTAAAACTTTACCTGGGAGAAAACCCGCGAATATGCCGAATACCCAGACCTAGTACTGAAGGGAAATGAAAATTGAGCGGAAGTACGTCGGAGGGCGGAGCCAGGCTAGATTTTCAAGGCTTTTCAATTACATTCAATTTGCAAATAACAAATGGTTTTAGATTTTAAAACAAATATAATGCCATTCAAATGCAGATATCCACACACAATAATAATAACTTTAAATCACATTGGATAAAACACAAAAATGCTTGACAGCCCTGAAATTATGGGTTACACGTCCCTAATAAGCCCACCTTTACTGACGTTTCTAATATCAATTTCAGGTGAAATATTTTAAAAATGTATTTATACTACATACTGTTTTTTTCTTAGGAAATTATTTACAAAAAGAACACAAATACTGTAGCAATAAGACAATTAATTAATAATAATAAAAAATCTTCATATCACACTTTGTTCAGCTTCCCGCCTGGCCACATGAAGAACCTCACATTGAAGAGCCACAGCGAAGGAGCAAACCTATTTTCTCTGTGAGGGCGTCCCACAGTCAGAGTGATGACAGATATCACGTCTTTAGCAGGAATCATCAGTGCACCTGCATTGCTCTCACATTTCTGGCCTACCACAGCGAGGGATCACAGTTCAACACCGCCAACCTTGACAGAGTGCTCGGGATGGGAGACTCGCTCTATGTTGGACCGATTTGTTCACGACCACCTGACTGTTGAGGAAATGCCACAACAAGTTGTATTGGACAACAATGTCTACAATGTGCACCTGTCCTCAGTAAGATGTGGACTCCTGAAGGCCCAAGAAGGAAGCCCTGGTGGCTGGTTGCCTCTGGATGTGCAGCTTGAGTCTCTGTCAACAGATGTCACCCATGCTGTCCTGATTGTATCTCCAGAGTGCATTGCAGTGTTCCGTGATGGATCAAGACGATACGGAGTCTTCGATTCTCATTCAAGAAATGCAAGAGGATTGCCCTACCCTGATGGAACTGCTATTATGCTGACTTTCTGCCACCTCAGTGACCTTACCAACCATCTGTACAGGCTGTTTAACAATCGTGGTACCCATGCCAGCTACGAGTTTGTGCCAGTTTCTTTTCATAGCGTTGACAAATCCAGTGAATGTCATGGACGACCAGATGATGTGGAGAACACAAAGTCCTCCTGCTGTACCACCACCAGAAAGTTGTGTCACGAAACAACTTATAGAGAGCAACGTGGAGGTACTTGAACTAGAAACCATGGCACAGACCCAAGAAACCAAGTCAGACGACACTTCAGATGTCTCACAACGACAAGATGATGTGGAAGTCCAGGATGCAGTTGAAAAGTTTTCCAAACTGAGCAAGGAAAGGCGACGTAAAGCTTTGCGAAAAACAACTACAAACACAAAGTCGGTGGACAAATCTACATCTGCGCAGGAAACGAATTCAAGGAACAAATATACCCACTGTTCAGACTTCCGGATGAAAAGACTGAAGGCTATGAAAATGAAATATGTGCAGGACAGTCAGCACCGTCAGCAAAAGCTGTTGTCTGCTGCTGATCCCGGTCTTCGAGCCAAAAAGAAACTGTACAGTCTCAGAAGATACAAGACAGATCTGGATTTTCAGACTCGACAGAAAAAATACATGGCCCAGAGATATAATGCACATTCTGATGTCAGACAGAAGAGGAAGGCATACATCACATCAAGGTATGTATGTGACCAGGACTACAGGGAAAAACAGAAAATGCGTATCACATCAAGGTATGCATGCGACCAAGACTACAGGGAAAAACAGAAAATGCGTATCACATCAATGTTTGCATGCGACCAGGACTACAGGGAGAAACAGAAAACGCGTATCACATCAAGGTATGCATGCGACCAGGACTACAGGGAAAAACAGAAAACGCGTATCACATCAAGGTATGCATGCGACCAGGACTACAGGGAAAAACAGAAAACGCGTATCACATCAAGGTATGCATGCGACCAGGACTACAGGGAAAAACAGAAAACGCGTATCACATCAAGGTATGCATGCGACCAGGACTACAGGGAAAAACAGAAAACGCGTATCACATCAAGGTATGCATGCGACCAGGACTACAGGGAAAAACAGAAAACGTGTATCACATCAAGGTATGCGTGTGACCAGGAGTACAAGCAAATGCAAAAACAAAGTGTTCAAATCAGGTACAATAATGACCCAGCCTTCAGGCTGCAGCACATCCAGCGCTGTATCCAGCAGAAAAAGTACAGGTTCACTACAAACGCTGCACTCCATATACGCCACAAATTGGGTCGTGCACTCAGGATAAAGAAGAAATACAGACGGATTGTAATCAACTGCCACCAAACTCCAACACCCAAAGATCAACCACAGCCTGTGATCAATCCTGTGATGGAGGCTGCAATATCTTCATTCCGGGAAAAGACTAAGCAAGGACCCACCTATGTCTGTACAGTGTGCCACAGGACTCTATTTCCTAACCAGGTAATGCGAGGCAACAGGACAAAGTATGTCGAAAACATTGATGTGGCTGCTGCTTGCTTAACTGGTAAGTATGTTCATGTATGTGACATGGGATGCTCATCCACCTGTATCATGCCACATGAAAGAATGCAGGAGTGGATCTGCTACACCTGTGATGACCACCTGAGAAGAGGAAACCTGCCATCTATTGCAGCTGCAAATAAATTGGAGCTGGCACCAATTCCTTCAGAACTGGCTGAACTGAATGTGCTCGAGAGACAGCTGATTGCAAAGATCTTGCCTTTCGCCAAAATCGTTGCATTGCCAAAAGGACAGCAAAGAGCAGTACACGGTGCTGTCGTGTGTGTGCCATCTGAGGTAGAAGCAACAGTGAACTGTCTCCCAAGACCCAGCAGTGACGCCCAGCTGTTGCAAGTCAAACTGAAACGACGCATCAAGTACAAAGGACATCAGTACTTCTTCACCGTCAACATGAAGAATGTGCTAGCTGGACTTGCGACACTCAAGGACATGCATTCAGAATACAAAGATGTATCTGTTGATGAAACTGCTACATTTGACAGTCTCCCAGATGATGTGCCATGTGATGAAGAAGAGCCACACCAGGACAATGGAGATGCAAGTGAGCAGGCTGACCAGTCGAAAAACCCAGACAAAGAGGAACTTCGACCTGGTCTGGTCTTGGACTCTTGCATGCAGCCACCCGACATAGCACAGGAAGTGTTATCTTACGGTGATGGAATTTTCAGTGTTGCACCGGCCCAAGGAAACAAGCCTGTTGGCTTCTTTGCCATACCTAAACGAGAAGCCATGGCCTTCCCTGTGCAGTTCCCAACAGGCCAGAACACATTAGATGAGGGTCAGGGAAAAAAAACTGTCACCGAGCAAGTACTTCAATGCGAGACTGTTCTGCGTTGACACCCGCTTTGCAAGCGACCAGTGTTACCTGTTCTTCTCGCAGTTTGTGACAGAAACACACATCGCTACAAACAGCATGTCAATCCAAATGCGCAAAGGCAAACCGATGACCAGAGACGGACGCAAAATCTCCAGCAAGATGCTTCAGGACAAACAAGAGGTGGAAAAACTCATAACAAACAAGGACGCAACACGCTTTCATGCAACCTCTACGAGGAACTACTGGGAAAAAACACTGAAAGACCTGAATGCTATGGTCAGGCAGTTGGGAAAGCCCACATTCTTCCTCACATTTTCTGCGGCTGAAATGAGATGGCCTGAGGTCATAGAGGCAGTAAAAGCTCAACAAGGAGAACAAGTTGACTTTTCACAGCTCGACTGGAATGCCAAATGCGAGATACTTCGCAGCAACCCTGTGACTGTTATGCGGCTGTTTGAGAAAAGAGTTGACGCGCTGATGACAGATCTGATACTGTCACCTGCACAGCCCATTGGATATCGAGTGGAGTTTCAAGCCAGAGGAAGTCCTCACATTCACTTGCTGGTTTGGATCAAAGATGCACCTGAGTTTGGAGATGATGACGACGACAAAGTAATCAAGTTCATCGACCAGTACATAACGTGCCAGATGCCAGACCCAAATGCAGACCCGGAGCTCCACAAGATTGTGTCTGAGGTTCAAGTCCACAGCAGGAACCATTCAAAATCCTGCAAGAAAGGTAATGTATTGTGCCGATTCGGGTTTCCAAAACTTCCCATGGACAAGACAATCATCACCTCTCCAATAGTTGATGACGATGAGGATGATGAGGATGATGACCAGCAACAGAAAAGTGGCCAAAAAACCAGTCGCAAAGAAAAAAAGGGAAAACGAAAGAACAGAGCCCTTCGGATTAGACAAAAGAACGCCAAGGACAAGCTACAAATGCTGAGGAATTTCATTAGTGACCCAAATGTCTCATTCAACAACTTGTCTGAGCTGCTTGAAAAATGCAACCTCTCCTATGAGGAATACAGGAAACATGTCAACAATTTAACAATGACCAATGTCATTGTGCTGAAACGTCATCCAAAGGACTGCTGGGTGAATGGACACAATGCAGATTTGCTGAGAGCATGGAACGCAAACATGGACATCCAATTCGTGCTGGACGAGTACAGCTGTCTTATGTACATTATGTCGTATGTGTCCAAGCCGGAACATGAGATGACCCAGTTCCTGGATCAAGTCATTCGTGATGTGAAGAAAACGGACGTCAACGAGAAAGATGAAATGAAGCACATAATGCAGGCATACGCGAAACACAGAGAGGTCAGCGCTCAAGAGTCTGTGGCACGGACATGCAGCTTGCCACTCAAAAAGTGCTCGCGAAATGTGGTGTTCATTCAGACCGATGACAACGCGGTGAAGATGAGTCTTCCTATGAGCAGATTGAAGGACGTTTCACCGGATTCAGAACAAGTGTGGATGTCAGGCTTACCAGAGAAATATGTAGAAAGGCCCGAAACACCTGAATATGAACGCTTGTGCTTGGCTGACTTTGCATCTCAATACAGGACTGTCTATGGACAACAATCCAAAGGAAAAAATGCAGTTCCCCTTTTGAATGACAAAGGACACATTCAAAAAAGAACTGTAGGAAAGCCGGCCATCATTAGATTTCCCCGCTTCTCAAAAGAGAAAGATCCAGAAAGGTTCTACGGACGACTGCTCAAACTGTACTTCCCACACAGATCAAATGATGACCTGAAAAGCAAGGAATGCCCCACATACGAACAGTTTTACAAATGTGGTCATAAGTGGGGACATGAGGTACGTCCTCTGGTTGACGCCATGAAGAAGAAGTATGAAGGACATGGCAAAAGAATTGAGAAGGCACTGGAAAAAAATCAACAGGAAGGCCTGGTCGTTGATGTGTGGAACAGCTTTGCACCTGAGGTAGAAGTGGATCGTCTGGAATGCATCAACCAACGAGAACACATAAACCCCAATGAGGAGAATGAGATGGACAATGTACCAGACTTCGCAGTGGATCGTACCAGCAGTATGGCTGTACCAGCAATAGAAGCACCAAGGCTGAGCCCGGACTTTGTGAGGAAGCTATACCGAAGCCTCAACGAGACACAGGCATCTATCTTTTACACTGTGCGTGACTGATGCCGCAAATGTGTCTGGGGTCACAATCCTGACCAATTATTTTACTTCGTCAGTGGTGGAGCTGGTTGTGGAAAGTCCCATGTAATCAAATGCATACATGAGGAGGCAACCAAGATTCTGCGGCAACTCCCGAGATTCCGTGACCAAGGAGACATGTCCACGCCTGCAGTGCTACTGACTGCATTTACTGGCACTGCAGCCTTCAACATATCTGGCAAGACCTTGCATTCAATGCTAAAATTGCCAAGAAGTTTGAAACCACCATATCTGGGACTTGGAAATGCACTGGACGAATTGAGAGCAATATTATCCAATGCAGAAATTCTGATAATAGATGAAATCTCCATGGTTTCAAAGGAGTTATTTGCCTACGTCCACTGGAGATTTCAACAAATCAAAGGCAACAAGAAACCCTTCGGAGGCATGTCGGTCTTGGCAGTAGGAGACTTTTACCAACTGCCACCACTTGGCAAAGCTAAACCACTTTGCGTGTATGAGGAGGGCGTGCTCGACGTTTGGAAAGACAACTTCCAAATGGTCAACCTGACACAGATCATGCGGCAGAAAGATGATCTTGTTTTTGCAGAGCTTCTTAACAGGTTGCGGGTGAAGACGAAGACAGACGCACTCAGAGACGAGGACAGAGCTTTACTCACCCAGAGTGTGATCGACGTCAAGGATTGTCCACTCGATGCCCTGCATATCTTTGCAACAAACAAAGAGGTTGATGAGCACAATCGAAAAACTGTAGCAGCTCTCCATACCGATTTTGTCAACGTTAAGGCACAGGACTACACTAAAGACCCCACCACAGGTGAAATGATCCAAACAGGAGGCTTCACAGGGATGAAAAGAGATCTCCCTGACTGCATACAAGCTGCACACGGAGTACGCATAATGATACTCAGGAATCTGGATGTGGAGGATGGACTTGTGAATGGAACATTTGGAACCATTGCCAACATTGTGACAGGCCAGCAAGACGGAAAAACAACAGTGACAATGATTGGACTTCAACTGGACAATCCAACCGCCGGACAGAGATTTCGTAAGAAGATCCAAGGGCAATCGGATAACCTGGTCTACATTGAGAGAACTGAGGAGAACATGACCAAAAAAGGGGCCGTTCAAAGGCAGTTCCCAATGAAGTTGGCTTTTGCCTGCACAGCTCACAAAGTGCAAGGCATGACAATGGAGTCTGCAGTGGTGTCTCTGAAGCGTGTGTTTGAGCCTGGAATGTCGTATGTTGCCCTCAGTAGGACAACCTCACTTCGAGGGCTGAACATCACGGATTTTGAGGAAAAGAAAATCTACGCTGATCCTGAAATCACAGCTGCAATGGAAAATATGAACCAAGCGTCATTCGAGTGCGCAAGACCACTCTTGCAGCATGTGAAATTGGCAGAAGGAACAGCACAAAACCTCAAAATTATTCACCACAATGCACAAGGACTTCCATCTCACATCGAGGACCTGAAATGCCACCATGAACTGGCACTTGCCGATGTGTTGTGCATAACGGAAACGCATCTGTCTGGATCCTTTGTTTCCCCAACGTTCCACTTGGAAGGATACAACATGTTTGCACGCAGCAGACAAGTGTCCTACACAAACTTTCCAGACATGGCAACAAAAGATGGTGGCGGAGTTGCAGTGTACTGTAAGAGCCACATTCAGGCAGAGGCTCGGAGGTACTTTCAAAATGTGACTGATCTCGAGTTTGTGGTCGTCAAACTTGAGGCCCCAGTCAGAGCTGTGATTGCAGCTGTTTACCGACCACCACACTTCTGTCTCAAGAAGTTTCTGCCAAACTTGGAAAGCCTCTTGGACTCCTTGGACATGATGAATCACCAGCCAGTTTGCGGAGACTTTAATGAGGACCTCCTATGCAAAGGGAAAAAGGCAATACAAGAGTTGTTTCAATCAAAAGGATATACACAACTCATCACAGCTGCAACAACGGAAAACAGGACACTTCGACCACATTTATGTGTCTCAACCACGTACCTGCGTCCAATCGGGTGTACTGCAAAGGTACTACAGTTATCACAGTCCCGTATACTGTGTTTTAACTCTGTGAAAACCGAGGATAAGGCAGTTCCATATCTCTTAGAGTCTGCATGTACGGGGCCTAAGATGGTATTGGTCTGTCCACCAAAAGGATTTCCACAGCTGCAACAACAGAAAACAGGAAACCAAATGTATGCAAGGCAGTTCCATATCTCTTAGAGTCCGCATGTACGGGGCCTAAGATGGTATTGGTCTGTCCACCAAAAGGATTTCCACAGCTGCAACAACGGAAAACAGGAAACCAAACATATGCAAGGCAGTTCCATATCTCTTAGAGTCCGCATGTACGGGGCCTAAGAAGGTATTGGTCTGTCCACCAAAAGGATTTCCAGAGCTTATCACAGCTGCACCAATGGAAAACGGGAAACTTCTCGACCACATTTACCAGCAAGGCAGTTCGATATCTCTTAGAGTCCACATAAACGGGGCCTAAGGTGGTATTGTTCTGTCCATCACAATCTCTCTGGTTGCATTTTTTTTTCATGTTTATCAATGTAAACTTTTGTTTGACCAAACATATGTAAGGCAGTTCGATATCTCTTAGAGTCCACATAAACGGGGCCTAAGGTGGTATTGTTCTGTCCATCACAATCTCTGGGTGCATTTTTTTTCATGTTTATCAATGTAACCTTTTATTTGACCAGACATATGTAAGGCAGTTCGATATCTCTTAGAGTCCGCATGAACGGGGCCTAAGGTGGTATTGTTCTGTCAATCACAATCTCTCTGGTTGCATTTTTTTTTCATGTTTATCAATGTAAACTTTTGTTTGACCAAACATATGTAAGGCAGTTCAATATCTCTTAGAGTCCACATAAACGGGGCCTACACTGTAAAAAAAAATTCTAGCAATTGTTGGTCTTACATAGATTTTAGAATTCATTTAACTTAGAAACAAGAGCTCCCACTTACAATGAACAAAACCAAGTCTACCTAACACACTTGTCTCCATAATGACCTCACTAGAATTTCTAAATCAAAGTATCAAAGATTTCGGAGTTGTTAGTACTTAAGCCCCACAGGCATGCGCGTTGCAGTACTCTACGGGGTTTCCGTAGCCTACCTCTGAGCAGGGGCCTACTTAAAACAAGTTAAACTGTCGACATGCCTTTTCATGCCTGTGGATTTTGCTGTGGACCTTGCGGTGGACATTGCGGTGGACATAGCGCCTTGTCTTTTTTGGTAAGTGGTGTTTATATTGATATAATACATGTTAATACCATTGTGTACTTGAATACGTGAAGGATTCAGTTAGTTTGAACATTTAGAAAAGTTGCCATTGTCAGCGTTGTTCTTAACGTTAGCTTCGCTAGTCACATTTGGGTTACATGCCGCTATTCCGACATGCCGCTACTTAGACATTGACGTCTAGTGGTCGGAGTGGCGGCATTAATATTATTTTCCAAGCGTCCCACTACTGCGACAATTTTTTTTCCCCATTGTCTGAGTAGCGGCACGTTACTTTTTTTCAAACGTCCTGCCATTCCGACATGAGGCCATTAATATTTGTCATTATCATTGTACTTTAAATTAATTAATTAATGTGATTATACCCATATGTTCTGGACTTAGCATACACGCAGCTTATGCATGGGTGTGACAAATACATGGGAAAACAATTTCTAAAAAGAGCCAATCATCCAACTTCGAGGCTGCCCCTAGTTGGTAATATATAGGACTAGCCTATCCATATCAAATCCAAAAGCAACAATCTTCATAACAAAATCAGAGTATCCTTTTCAAAAAATATTATTTCGCCGTTCTTAAATTAGGCTTCCACAGCGCAAAAAAGGTAGGCCTACACCTTGAAACTTTGTTCAATCAACTTAAAGTCCGATTAAACTTCATTCAAAGGCAGTCCATAATTCTAATTAAATTGATTTCTAACGAACAAGTCCAAATTTCAGGTCCTAGAGCTTTATTCGTGCTTCTTCTTATATATTTTTAAGTAGACTGCTGGCCTGCACGCACAGAGTTTGTTTGATGCATGGAGTTTCAACCTTTTCCCCCTGAGAGCTGAATAAAAATGAGGAGAGCTCCCTGTCTTTTACATAATGTGTAGGCCTAACATTTATTCACATGGCCGGTTCAAAATCACCTAGTTTTTGACTGAAATGTGTGCCGATATCAATTATTGTGAAAAACATTGTTTGGAGTAGAGGTCTGCACTCGCGATGCAAATGGAAGTTCATTGCGGGTGCGGGCGGGATGATAGAGGTAGGCCTACATTTATTCTATATTAATAACTATTATTATTATTCTATTGCACTTTCTATGAAAAGTAGGCCTAATTGTCGTAATAGCGGTACCAAAAAAGATCGGATGCGGGCGGGATGATAGAGGTAGGCCTACATTTATTCTATATTAATAACTATTAATATTATTCTATTGCACTTTCTATGAAAAGTAGGCCTAATTGTCATATTAATAACTATTATTATTATTCTATTGCACTTTCTATGAAAAGTAGGCCTAATTGTCGTAATAGCGGTACCAAATTGTCGTAATAGCGGTACCAAAAAAGATCGGATTAGGGGCATGTCTAAATAGAGGCATGTCGTAATGACGGGATGTCGTAATGGAGGGTTGTCGTAATAACGGGCTGTCGTAATAAAGGGCGGACCCCTCACGTTTGCCATGTTAGCTAACAACAGCAATTAAACATTTAAGATGACTTTATGCATTGGCCATCTTTGTAGAATTTCGAAAATAATGACGCTACATAACCGTTCACACCAAAAGCGTCTCACGCTCCGCCCCGCTCCGCCGGAGGAGCCGCACGTCCACACGCACCGGACACCAGAATACAAACACACACGTTTTACATTTGATTGCTTTTAAATAAAGTTGTGTGCAGTTATACGGTAAATACGATTAAGTGTTCAATGTCTCCTACCTGGTCCAGAACCGCTTGGTCCATGCCTGTTAAAAGGCGGCCCGCTTCGTGTGTGTGCTTGTAAACATGATATTTAAGCTGATTATTACGGTATTGTCTCTGAAATAAAAAAGGCTTGGATCGTACAACACCGGGTGCCCCGCCACAGCCGCGATTATCTTTTCCGTCGACATTTTACAGTAGGAACCAACAAAGTACAGTAGGAACTAGAGCCCGACCGATATATCGGCGGGCCGATATTATCGGCCGATATTAGGCATTTTCCAAACTATCGGTATCGGCATTTATAATGGCCGATAAACGAATATTTAAAAAAACGGACGAAACCCCCTTCAACCAGTTATAACGCCACAAACCCTACAACCAGCTGATCCAGCCAGAGTCGGGTCCGCCCTTTATTACGACAGCCCGTTATTACGACAACCCTCCATTACGACATGCCGTCATTACGACATGCCTCTATTTAGACATGCCCCTAATCCGATCTTTTTTGGTACCGCTATTACGACAATTGACATGCCGTCATTACGACATGCCTCTATTTAGACATGCCCCTAATCCGATATTTTGGTACCGCTATTACGACAATTAGGCCTACTTTTCATAGAAAGTGCAATAGAATAATAATAATAGTTATTAATATAGAATAATAACTAGATAGGCCTATGGACAATGATCATTGAAAGTGCAATAGAATAATAGAATAATAATAATAGTTATTAATATAGAATAATAACTAGATAGGCCTATGGACAATGATCATTGAAAGTGCAATAGAATAATAGAATAATAATAATAGTTATTAATATAGAATAATAACTAGATAGGCCTATGGACAATGATCATTGTAGATTCTGATTCTTGTTTGTCGCCAGTCGAGACAATCTTCAAATGTAGGCCTACCTCTATCATCCCGCCCGCACCCGCAATGAGCTTCCATTTGCATCGCGAGTGCAGACCTCTACTCCAAACAATGTTTTTCCCAATAATTGATATCGGCACACATTTCAGTCAAAAACTAGGTGATTTTGAACCGGCCATGTGAATAAATGTTAGGCCTACACACATTATGTAAAAGACAGGGAGCTCTCCTCATTTTTATTCAGCTCTCAGGGGGAAAAGGTTGAAACTCCATGCATCAAACAAACTCTGTGCGTGCAGGCCAGCAGTCTACTTAAAAATATATAAGAAGAAGCACGAATAAAGCTCTAGGACCTGAAGTTTGGACTTGTTCGTTAGAAATCAATTTAATTTGAATTATGGACTGCCTTTGAATGAAGTTACACACCCATGCATAAGCTGCGTGTATGCTAAGTCCAGAACATATGGGTATAATCACATTAATTAATTAATTTAAAGTACAATGATAATGACAAATATTAATGGCCTCATATCGGAATGGCAGGACGTTTGAAAAAAAGTAAAGTGCCGCTACTCAGACAATGGGGAAAAAAAATTGTCGCAGTAGTGGGACGCTTGGAAAATAATATTAATGCCGCCACTCCGACCACTAGACGTCAATGTCTAAGTAGCGGCATGTCGGAATAGCGGCATGTAACCGGGCAGAGCGAACGAGTTATCCACGACCGCGAGCGACATGAGCAGCAAAAGCGGCCGGCAGTCCTTCATTTTCAATGAGCGCTGCCGACGAGGAGCGGCCGGCGCCGCGGCGGCAGCGAGCAGCGCGACGCCGGCGTCCAGAGCGACGCAGAGAGTTGAAATTAGTTTAACTTTATGCAAATGAGCGGCGTCGGCGCTACGCAAGCAACCCGCTACACTTCACGCCACTGTCCTATTTCACAGCGTCGCCGCGCATCAAGTGCTGCCGAAAAGGCGCTTTCTTCTTTAGTTTTCCTTCTGCTCCGGAGACGACTATATTCCTATGGGTGCTACGGGCGGCACTTGTGTCATAGACGCGCCGTGTTGGCAGTGTGTTTTGCACTTTATAATGCTTTATCTCCATTTCTGTTATTTTGATTACTAAATAATAAACAGGGGAAACGTGTAAATTGTTATTTGAACATGCTTGTCGCGCCGGCCTGCCGAATAGCTCTACTACAAACTTGATATTGCAATGGGCGGAACCGAACTTGATGTCTGCAGTGCTGCTTGAAGCCCCACCCCCCTGGCGACGGCAGCCAGCGGCCACAGCGCCCCCTGCTGCTCATGTCGCTCGTGGTGTGACCCATCAGTGAAGTGTGTTCACTGCATTATCCTATTATTTTAGCCAGGACTCATAAATAACTCCATATAACTAATGTTAGGGAAATCTGTTTATGTTTTGTTACGTGTTTCTGGAATTTATTTTTCAAATATATATATCGGCCGATATATCGGAATATCGGCTTTTTAAATCATCAAATATTTGTATCGGTATCGGCCTTAAAAATCCCATATCAGTCGGGCTCTATACCGGACTCTGAACAGGGTTACCATACCTACAAAAAAACTGGACTCTTTTCAGGGTTGCCATACCTAAACAAAAAAATAAACACAACCCCCCAAACCCCACTACCTCCACACCTCCCCAGTGTCACACGCCAACCCCACCCTCCCCCTCCGTCCCGGAGACCGGAGGCCTGGGGCTGCTGCTCCAGCTGGCGGAGGTGTCTCTGGGCTAGCTGGTTGCAGGGGCTGGCTGGATGGGTTCCGGAGGAGGCCCGGCAGCTGGGCCGCGGAGGTAGCTCTCGGAGGGCCTGGAACAGTCTGTAGGTCCCCCCCCTCCACCAGGGCGACGAGGCATGATCCCCCCATCTCCTCCTGGAGCATGGGGCCTTGGGCTCCTGGTCCCCTGGCAGAGGGGCGGCTGGCCTGGGCTGCTCCAGGCTGGATCCGGGGGAGGCTAGCGGCAGACGGTTGCCGGTGGCGGTAGCTGCGCTGCCTCCCCGCTCCTCCGCTGGCCGTCGCTGCCGTTCAGGGGGAGCTGGTGCTGGGGTGGCTGTCCTCTGCCGCGGCTGGTGGCTCCAATGCAGCTTTGGACAGCCCTTCCGTGTCCCGTCCTGGTCGGAGGAGCCCCACATTGGGCGCCAGTGTGGCAGGGTTGTCCGGCCACACGCCACCTAAGTGGCTTTCCTTGGGGCCCTCCGACACAGGACACGGGTAGATGTTGTTCAAGATGTTTATTTGGAGTTTCAGGCTGTTGTTATACGCCGAGCTGATGGTACAACAGTCATGACGGTGCTCCTCCTCGAGTGTGTGTGTTGATGGCTGGTTTATCCTGGGTGCCATGATTGCTCATGCACCACAGGTGTGCAGCCCCACCCAGCCAGAGTCCAATCAGACTGACTCAGGCCAGGTGAGGCTGTAAACCAGCCATCAACAACACACACTCCACATAAACCCTCCACAATTATCTTATATACTTTTATTTTATAACTTAATCCCGCTTTGAGATAGTTTTTCAGCCACGTAATTCCACTCGTCTTTGACAACAACAGCTCTACAACAGTAGACAGCACTTGCGTAAAACCACGGTTTATTAGCGAAAAAATATAGGCCTACACCACACAATAAAATAGAACATATAATGAAAGAAGCCTTAGCAACAAGGCGCATTAAAATGTGCCTTCGAACTCGTCCATGTTCCTGTTTTCGCTTTGTCGCGCAGCGCTGAAAAACGAGAGGTGCGCAACCGGGCCAAAATCCTGTCACGCCGGCGAGATCTATGTCATTTTGACGTCACAATGTCGCGCGATAGCTTGGGAACGGTGAGTATACTGCGGCCTTTAAGTAAACACACCGCTGCCAAAATGTATCATAATGTTACTAGTATTAATTGTTTGAAATCTCTGAAGAATCTCATCATAATGTACACACTCCCGTGGCACTTTCAAAATTTCCCCCGAGGGAATTTTCTAGTTATTATTCCTCTTCCGGACACATTTCGATTCGCTACTAGTCCTACAACTCGAAGAGTTGTAGGACAAATTATATATAAAAATGTGCGTCTTCTTCGGGATCGGTGTGCTATTGATTTTCTTAAAATAATAAGAATTTTTCGCGACGTAAGTCGCGAAAAATACCGGAAAATTTCCCATAGAGAATGAATGGGAGGGGGTAAAAAAACGAAGACTTTTCGTACTGCCTACTTCTGTCTGCTGCTCCGGCATACTTTCACCTAGAAACTCAATTTGAACTTTAAACAGTAGACACAAGCCTTGTGTATTTGGTGTAGTATTCCACGTTTTGATAGGTCATATAGTTTTTAATCAATCACTGATCAATGACCATGATCATTTTTGGAGAAATTATGAGATTATAATGGGTGTGTATGGGCTCGGTGCACTAGGTAACTACGTTCTACTTCCGCTCCCATGAGTGTGCGGTCGAACACTTCCGGTTTCAACGAGCGTCGCGGCAACAATCGGTAAGATGGAAACGTTTTACTCCAGATGCCTGCAGGATCTACCAAGGATTTCCATCACGGATGTTTATAGATTGGTCCAGACTGGCAGTTCTGCCCCCAGGAGTAAACGGGAGAAGGGGTATAAAATGTACCTTTCAAGTTACATCGACAACTATGAAGGTAAGGTATGATTTAATGGCACAACACTATGACCGCTAGGTAGCTAACATTAGCGCTGAGGATAACGTTAGTTGTTTACTAGAAAACGTTGACGTTTAGCACGTCTTTGGTCGACTACAGTGTACGAAAGGTGTAAGATTACTGTTTTGTACAATATAACATGAATTCCCACAATATACACATGCTTGTCTAACATGTTGAATTTCCACAGTTTCAAATAAAGATCCAGCAGGGCGAGTCAGCGTCAGGGCGATTTGTTACAGGTCGATGCGGAAGCATGAGAAGCCTCACGACCTGAGAGTAGGGAGGAAACATGTATTTAACACATCGGTTCAATACAGGTTCTGGGGTATTTGTGTGGTTAGAGTTGGTAATGCGTATGTAGAAAGAAAACTTAAGTACAGTTAGCCTAAGTGAAGCCAAACGTAGCTTTCACGGACACCCCAGAAACTGGTTGTTAACGTTACTGCTCCTGTTCTTGTGAGCATATTTTAAAGTTTAGGCCTATCTATGGTGGGTACATCACGTCAGTGTGAGGTAAGAGCTGGTTTTGTACCTTTAACCAAGGCTATATTTACTTGTTCAACTGTTGTTCTAACAGTTATAAGGTAATATTATTTAAGAGATCTATGAGACAGGCTGACTTGTTTGGATGTAGGTATGTAGAGCCAAATGTTTTTTCTCTAATAGTCTAATAACCTAAAATGGTGACACTTTTTAAACACCAACTGCTTGAACAGTCAGCCTGCTCTCATCCTTCTCATTTAGTTTTTCCTTTATAGTAGTAACTTAAATGTGGCTTTTTACTTATTTATAGATTACTTTTGAGAACAGCACACCAGTTCACATTGCTATGGCAGAGTGTTCCTGTGTGGCAGGAACTGCACTCTGCAATCACAATGTGGCACTTTTATACCAAACTGCCCATTACTCCACGCTAAAGCTGAAGGCAGTGCCCCCTGTCCTTAGCTGCACAGAAACAGAGCAGCGATGGCATAAACCAAGAACAATGGTAATTAATTACTTAGAATCTAATCACAAATTGACAGTAATTCCATCATAGTGAATCCATGAATTATGTTTTCATTTATGTTGTTGTTCTTTTGTGTATTTAATAGGGTGTGAAACCAGGCAGAGTGGGTGACATGGTCTTCATATCAACACGGCCAAAATCCAGGCAGTATACTGTGGTGGATGGTGTAAGGTAATATCTGCATTCATATGTAATTGTGTGTCCCGCTGTTCTTTTGATTTGTTTTCCCTTTTATTATGAAAACTCTTTTCAAAGGAGTAATCGTTACAAGGCAGTGCGTGGGGACTTGCCAGACCCAGATGTCCTGAAGGTCGATGAGGCATACAAGGACTTCACAGCAGACATTGCTCCACTCATCACCACCATGGCCATCAGCAGCGATGTTCCTCTTGTCAATTCAGCCTACGGACCAGTCCAGGAAGGCAGCCCCATCTCTACTCTACTACTGGCAGGTACAGGGTCAGCTTTTACTCACGGGCATGGAATGGTGCGACTTTGTTGTGTTTGCAGAGGGATGCTGAAGTGGCTAGGGTTATAAGGGAAAAGGGGGATTATTTCTTATTTTATTTTTACTTGTGATCCTTTAAAAATAGTGGTTCATTCAATCAGTTCCAAATCAGTTGTATTGCTCAGTTTTACAAATCTATACAAAACACAATCAGTTTTTTGTTCTTGTTATTCAGATTGTTCTTGTTATTCAGATTGTTCTTGTTATTCTTGTTATTCAATCAGTTTTAGCCTGGCTAACACCAGACTAAATCACAAATGAGATGTAGTCTGGCGACCACCTCTTCATGTTCCTGTAGAGGAGGCGTGGTTCCCGATCGTCCAGAGCCGTTTGTTGGGCGCTATGAATGTCTATCATAAGCGTCTGTTCGCAGGCTAGAGCATTTTTACAAATCTATACAAAACAATACCAGTTCTTGTTCAGGAGGTATTGATCATTTTTACAAATCTATACACAATACACCCAGTTACTACAGAAACTGGTTGTAAGAAATTATGGCTGGTGTCAGCCTATCTGTGCATTAAGTTATTCTTCATTTTCACAAATGTGTACTACAATTTAGCTTCAGCTTGCTTGTTCTAATAAATATTTGTTTGAGAAACAACTATTCAGCATCGTTTCTCATTTCTATTTCCTTATTAGGGCTAAATTATGTATTTTGTTACTTGTAATGTGTTTACTTAATGACTTTTGTCAGCAAAAAAGTAAAATGATTGTAAGGACCACTACAACACAGTTTTAAAAAGGCAAAACAAATATTTTATTTACTGTTGAGTTGCCCATGCCTTTACTAGTGGCCCGTTCTGGTAATTGACAAGGAAGCAGGACACACTGAACAACTCCTCTATGCTCCCACATACAGACAGTGGGATTTCCCTGTCAAAGAGTTTGTTTTCCTTCACCCTCCTTATGCACCTCTCCACATGCACTCTCAGACGTGCAATCGACTGCGTCTGCCTGACATCATCCTGGCTCATTTGTTGTTTTTTTGAGAGGAAGGCAGGTCGGTACTAGCCTGGCTCCGCCCTCCGACGTACTTCCGCTCAATTTTCATTTCCCTTCAGTACTCTGTCTGGGTTTTCGGCATATTCGCGGGTTTTCTCCCGGTAAAGTTTTACCTGTCCAATCAGCGAACAGGAGGCGCGGCCTGAGAACAGTGATGTAGAGGTCGTGCGCGTGTTTGACAGAATATCTCTGTGCAATCGAGTACCACTTGTGTGTCAGGAAAAGCAGCAAACTCAGGTGGTAGGTGGGCTCTGACTACTTCTGGCGGGATCCAAAGCCGCTGGCTTCCCAACAGGGTATAAAGAAAGTGTGTCCAAGTGGACACAATCCGACTGGCAGTGCTGCGATGGACACTGAACCTCTCAGCAAGGTCCCTGAGAGGTAAACCCACTGACAGGTACATCAGGAATAGCAGCAACTCGTCAATTGGAGGAAGTTTCTGTTAAAATGTACAAAAAAAGATATTTAGTTACCTTGCACATTGTTATTACAAAGTATCAATTCGTTTCGTTTACATCTACCTGGGCATGTATAAAAAAAAATACAATGGTCACGCAGGGGTTGTGGGGTGTGTGTTGTGTTGTGTGGATGAGCTGCTGTGTGTATTCTACAATCATTTTTCTGTGCATCATGTTACATACCGTTGAGTGAGAGATTGCGCTGCTTTCAGAGGCGGTCTTGGCGCTGGTAATCCTCACCATCTTGTTGTTCACGGCATTCTCCACTAGTGCCCAAAATGCCATAAAATATTTGCGGGACGCAAATCGTGTGTAGAAGCGAACGTTGTCGTCCGACCCCATCACACGGTTTATCCCGAATCTTTGCCGTAGCTGTAGCCCCTCGACTTGAAGTTGCAGCTCCCTAATCCTTTGATGCAAGGCTTCGTTTGCATCAACCAGGTCAGCAGTAGTAGCTCTTACTCCCGTCTCTGACACCACGCAGTAATCATGATCAGGGGCCACAATTTCCATCTCCGAGGCAGAATCGGAGTCGGGGGTAGGACTCTCAGGACGCTGACACCGTTCCCAAACGCTAGGTCTGGTAGTAGGAAGCTGAAACTCATTCCAGGTGAAGAGGACCGGAATTGCTCCCTTTTGTAGCCTTTTCAGTCCACCACCAGTCACAACGACATCTGTCTCCTTAAAATGACTACTACAAACTCGGGTGTTTTTGGTAGGAGTAAAACGATCTCTTCGGATCTTACTCAGCCACTCAGCCCGTATCGCAGCGTCAACAGGGAATGAATGAAAACTAATTTCCTTGTTGTACCGCGAAGAATTCGTACATTGCGGCACACAACAGTGGAGCGATGATGTTCTCACCGTTTGGTAGGCAAGTCGCCTTTCTTTTACCCTGAACACACTCATTACAACTTGTCGTTACAACTTGTCACAACACACAAATTGTATCCCCTTCAACCGCTACTAAATCCGGAAGTCGTCGACCGGAAGTACTCGCCCCCACACTCGAATCAGGAAGTAAACAAACGCCATTGTTGTGCACCGAGCCAATTGCGAGGAATGTTTGTGTCAGAGTGCAGTTAGAGTGGGAAAGAGCCCAAAATTAATCCAGATTTTTTTCTCTTTCCACGCCAACCTGATCTCACAGAAATGCGTGAAATGACCACGAACACCTAGTACCAGATTCCGTGCTCCTTTCACGTAATGTGTTAAAATTACGTGTAAAGGAGCACGGAAACAGTCTCCACTGAAAGCCAATGAGTCCAAATTCCGTGAGATGGCCACGCAAACCGTGTCGTGGTGGATGCACGCATTTTCAGCTTCAAAGACGTCACGCTGTGGGTGGTGTTTCAGATCCCGGAAGTGCAAATGTAGACTAATTGATATTGTTAAAAAAGATCGGATTATTAGCCATAACGCTGTAACCATCCAAGACAGACTGTGTAACGATGGTATGTGCTTCTTTCGAGTCCAAAAGCCCCGTGTAATATCAACTTCATTTTAAGAAAACACATTTTATTGTCAATGTCATATCACGGAGAAGCACTACATTACCCATAATCCTCATGTTTATCTGTGACCAGCAAATACAAATAAAACAAATTGAGCTTTCATCATATTTTCTTAGTAACTAAAATGTCCTTTTTGTTTTCCACATTGAATTTTCATTTTGAATTCAATGAGTGAAATTTTCTTTTCTTTTTTTAAATCTGAAAAACACCGGCGTTACCTGTCGCCTTGGTAACGCCGGCGTATCCCCCAAAGGAAACACACACACGCACGCACACACACACACGCACGCACGCACGCACACACACACACGCGCGCACACTCACACTCACACACACACACACTCACACACACACACACACACACACACACACGCACGCACGCACACACACACGCACGTACGCACGCACACGCACGCACGCACACACACACACGCACGCACACACACACACACCCGCACACACACACACACACACACGCAAACCTTGTCGTGGTGGATACACGGATACTGATCCAGGAAGTGTGATTTCTTTTTTTTTAATTTACTTTTTTATTTTTCGTCCTTTTTTTTTCTTCCTGTATTCCCTTTGTTTTTCTTAATACCTGAAATGTTCGCCGTTACTAGGGCAACGGAGATTTCCGCTTTGCGCCATCCAGCCTTTTCACTCTCCACTCGGCCACAGTAAGTAGGTATCCCGCCAAATAAGGTGCCTAAGGGTTGTTTATTTGTTCAAAACACACTTATATAAATGTATTTCTTCAGTTTTAGCAAAGTGGTTGTAGCGTTTTAACTGTGGAGCTCAGTTTGAGTTTGTTAATATGATTTACAATGCAAATCTTAGAAGTTTACAGTAACTTCGCCGCCGTGGATGGGTTTCATTGACGTTACCATTCATAAACTGACGTATCGTTAATAAAACGCCGTGACAGAATTTTTAAAGCATCATTTATTTTACTGAACCGTTTATTATACGGACTAAAAGTAAATAGAATATGCTATTCCCGAGTGTCCATGAATGCATCAAGGGCCAGTATTCAGAATGTCGCCATCTTCAGGTTGATTCATAAAACTTCACGTTTGGCCTCAAAACAACAACAGCCTACCTACTGCCCATTACATTAAAAAAGAGAAAATTCCCTGGCACATGAGGGGATATTTAAAAAAAAAAAAATACAAGTATTTTCTACAGCAAGGTATGGATGTGATATTACACTGCAGCAGAAGCAGAGAAGAGCAGACTTCCCTCAAACATAATGATGTAGGGTAATTTGCAAAAAATGTAGATCTATAACAGGGCAGTTTAGATGTAGATGATTCTTTCCACTGGATTTGATTAGTTAGCGGGGACTCACCCAATTTTCCATTCATGACACTGTAGAGAGGTTGCTCAAAGTCACAAATAAAAAAGAGAAGAGATTACAATGAGGAAATAAATAACTACAGCTGGCCTACTTGTATGGGTAGGCTACTTGCTTTTCTCAATGTGAATACCGTATGCTGTCTGATGAATACAGTAAGGATTGTTTTGTTTTTAAAATACATTTGGCCTGGGAAAATGATGAATGATCCCTTATTTGCAAACTTCTCTAATACTGTTTTCTCTCTCTCTTTTTTGCAGCTTCATTGCAACATTTCGACATTTCCATTGACAAACACAACACACACACACACACACACACAGGTAACCAACGGCACTTTTAAGAGCCTTTCTGTATTGTTTGTATTTTTTGTCTGTATTATTAGGGACCGAGCCAGTGAAACTGGAAGGTCCCTATTGAAATTGCTCTGTTTATTATTCTTATTAGGGACCGAGCCAGTGAAACTGGAAGGTCCCTATTGAAATTGCTCTGTTTATTATTCTTCTTATTATTATTCTTTTTGGGCCTCTTTGCCGGCGATTTGCACCATCTCAAAGTATACGAAAACTCTTCTTATTTGGCAAAGTTGTCGGGGCTGGTGAAAACTTATATATTCTATGCGTCACGTTCATGTCACACACTTGGAAGACCACTAGGTGGCGCTGTTTTTGAGCAAATTCCGTAACGCTCATAACTCCGCCATACTTTGTCGCACATTCAAAAACCTTATATCCATACATGCAGAAATTAGTGCTGCACCTCCCCACGTCGGCGACTCCTATCTCCGCCCGAATAGTTTTTTCGCTAGAGCGCAAAAACGCGAAAATAAAATTTTTCACGTGCGATACGTGCGCTTGCCTCCCATTTGCACGAAACTGCACACGTAGCATCGCCAGACTGTCTTATGAAAAAAAGTCTGGTAAAGTATTTCCATATTTCAAAAAATAAGCGCGCTATAAATATGTTAATTTGTGTAAATTTTACGTCAAAAAAGCAAGTGCACCATTTCTCCACTTTCCTATGGTTGTTCAACACCAAACTTTGGTCAATAGTTCCTTATAGTTTAATTAACCATCGTACAAATTTTCAAACCATCGCCACTAGGTGGCGCTCTTTAAAATGAAGAAGTTTATATCTCCACATCGGCAAATGCGATTTAAACGAAACTTGGTACGATGATAGCACATGGCCCCCTGAAACTGACGGCAAAAGGAAAAAAAAATTCCGCCACTAGGTGGCGCTCTAATGTCAGCATAAATCACTGTACAAAGACCGTAATAGTTATGACTATGAAATTCACAGGAGATGTGTAGACTAGTGCCCGGAGCTCACGTACCAAAGATCGTGTTAGTCGTGGTTGTAGCGCCCCCTACAGGATATTAAAAAAACAGCCCCGACACCCCGTTTCACGGATATTTATGAAACTCGGTAGGCATGTGTATCAGTCCACGACCTACAAAAAAGCCTCTTGGACCCATACCCCAAAATCCACCGGAAGTCAGATATATTAATTTCAATTTTTGTCATTTTTCAATTTTCGCCGCCTTTATGAACGAACTCCTCCCAGGGGATTTGTCGCCTGGGCTTCAAATTTTTTTTCTACGTTCAGGAGGTGGAACTTGAGAAAAGTTGTGCTATTTGCGACTCTACGTCAAAGGGCGTGGCCGTGGCGTGCCGTCAAAGTTGGCCATTTTTCATTCAGTGGTCTTTTTTTCCCATGTTTGGGAACAAACTCCTCCCAGGGATTTTATCTGTTCTGCTTTAAAATTTGTCGGTACAGTCAGAAGATGGTGCTGAACAAACGTTGTGCTCTTTGCGACTCTACGTTGTCAAAGTTGACCATTTTTAATCGAATGTCAAACTGTGATGCGATTCGTGCCATTCCCTAACCCTAATGTTAGCTACTACGAGCCTCCCCTGTAAACGCCCCGGTCAGCCGCACACTGCATGGACCGCGTCGGACGCCCACCTGTCGCGACACTATCCACGACATGCCAGGACAGACTCGGCGAGGTCCCGCACAAGGCTCCGCGGAGCTTTAATTATTATTATTCTTTTTGGGCCTCTTTGCCGGCGATTTGCACCATCTCAAAGTATACGAAAACTCTTCTTATTTGGCAAAGTTGTCGGGGCTGGTGAAAACTTATATATTCTATGCGTCACGTTCATGTCACACACTTGGAAGACCACTAGGTGGCGCTGTTTTTGAGCAAATTCCGTAACGCTCATAACTCCGCCATACTTTGTCGCACATTCAAAAACCTTATATCCATACATGCAGAAATTAGTGCTGCACCTCCCCACGTCGGCGACTCCTATCTCCGCCCGAATAGTTTTTTCGCTAGAGCGCAAAAACGCGAAAATAAAATTTTTCACGTGCGATACGTGCGCTTGCCTCCCATTTGCACGAAACTGCACACGTAGCATCGCCAGACTGTCTTATGAAAAAAAGTCTGGTAAAGTATTTCCATATTTCAAAAAATAAGCGCGCTATAAATATGTTAATTTGTGTAAATTTTACGTCAAAAAAGCAAGTGCACCATTTCTCCACTTTCCTATGGTTGTTCAACACCAAACTTTGGTCAATAGTTCCTTATAGTTTAATTAACCATCGTACAAATTTTCAAACCATCGCCACTAGGTGGCGCTCTTTAAAATGAAGAAGTTTATATCTCCACATCGGCAAATGCGATTTAAACGAAACTTGGTACGATGATAGCACATGGCCCCCTGAAACTGACGGCAAAAGGAAAAAAAAATTCCGCCACTAGGTGGCGCTCTAATGTCAGCATAAATCACTGTACAAAGACCGTAATAGTTATGACTATGAAATTCACAGGAGATGTGTAGACTAGTGCCCGGAGCTCACGTACCAAAGATCGTGTTAGTCGTGGTTGTAGCGCCCCCTACAGGATATTAAAAAAACAGCCCCGACACCCCGTTTCACGGATATTTATGAAACTCGGTAGGCATGTGTATCAGTCCACGACCTACAAAAAAGCCTCTTGGACCCATACCCCAAAATCCACCGGAAGTCAGATATATTAATTTCAATTTTTGTCATTTTTCAATTTTCGCCGCCTTTATGAACGAACTCCTCCCAGGGGATTTGTCGCCTGGGCTTCAAATTTTTTTTGTACGTTCAGGAGGTGGAACTTGAGAAAAGTTGTGCTATTTGCGACTCTACGTCAAAGGGCGTGGCCGTGGCGTGCCGTCAAAGTAGGCCATATTCACTAATGTCGTCTTTTTTGCCGTTGTATTTGAACAAACTCCTCCCAGGGGAGTTGTCGCTTGGGCTTCAAAATTTTTCAGTACACTCACAAGATGTTACTTGAGAAAAGTTGTGCTAATTGCGACTCTACGTCAAAGGGCGTGGCCGTGGCGTGCCGTCAAAGTTGGACATTTTTAATTCAGTGGTATTTTTTTCCCATGTTTGGGAACAAACTCCCCCAAGGGAATTTGTTTGTTCTGCTTCAAAATCCATCAGTACAGTCAGAAGATGGTGCTAAACAAACGTTGTGCGATTTGCGACTCTACGTCAAAGGGCGTGGCCGTGGCGTGCCCTCAAAGTAGGCCATATTCAATTCCGCGCCCCCTACAGGGAATTAAAAAAACTGCCCCAACACCACGTTTGACGGATATGTATGAAACTCGGTAGCCACGTGTAACAGTCCAGTACCTACAAAAAAGCCTCATGGACTCATACCCCAAAACCCACCGGAAGTCAGATATATTAATTTTAATTTTTGTCGTTTTTCAATTTTCGCCGCCTATTTGCACAATCTCCTCCCAGGGGATTTGTCGCCTGGGCTTCAAATATTTTTTCTACGTTCAGGAGGTGGAACTTGAGAAAAGTTGTGCTATTTGCGACTCTACGTCAAAGGGCGTGGCCGTGGCGGGCCGTCAAAGTAGGCCATATTCAATTCCGTGGTCTTTTTTACCGTTGTATTTGAACGAACTCCTCCCAGGGGAGTTGTCGCTTGGGCTTCAAAATTCTTCAGTACACTCACAAGATGTTACTTGAGAAAAGTTGTGCTAATTGCGACTCTACATCGAAGGGCGTGGCCGTGGCGTGCCGTCAAAGTTGGCCATTTTTAATTCAGTGGTATTTTTTTCCCATGTTTGGGAACTAACTCCTCCCAGGGATTTTATCTGTTCTGCTTTAAAATGTGTCAGTACAGTCAGAAGATGGTGCTGAACAAACGTTGTGCTACTTGCGACTGTACGTTGAAGGGCGTGGCCGTGGCGTTCCGTCAAAATTGGTTCTGTGATCTTTTTTTCCAAAGTTTGTGAACAAACTCCCCCCAGGGAATTTGTTTGTTCTGCTTCAAAATCCATCAGTACAGTTAGAACATGGTGCTGAACAAACCTTGTGATATTTGCGACTCTACGTCAAAGGGCGTGGCCGTGGCGTTCCGTCAAAGTTGGTTCTGTGGTCTTTTTTTCCAATGTTTGTGACCAAACTCCCCCCAGAGAATTTGTTTGTTCTGCTTCAAAATCCATCAGTGCAATCAGAACATGGTGCTAAACAAAGCTTGTGATATTTGCGACTCTACGTCAAAGGGCGTGTCCGTGGCGTGCCGTCAAAGTTGGCCATTTTGAATTCAGTGGTCTTTTTTTCCAGTGTTTGTGAACAAACTCCCCCCAGGGAATTTGTTTGTTCTGCTTCAAAATCCATCAGTACAGTCAGAAGATGGTGCCGAACAAACATTGTGCTCTTTGCGACTCTACGTCACAGGGCGTGTCCGTGGCGTATCGTCAAAGTTGGCCACTTTGAATGGAATGTCAAACTGATGCGATTTGTGCCATTCCCTGACCCTAATGTTAGCTACTACGCGTCTCCCTGTGAACGCCCCGGTCTACCGCACACTGCATGGACCGCGTCGGACGCCAACCTGTCGCGACACTATCCACGACACGCCCCGACGGACTCGGCGAGGTCCCGCACACAGCTCCTTGGAGCTTTAATTGTGTTTGTGGTTGTATTTGTGTTTGTATTTGTGTCCCATTTGTGTTGTTTGGGAGCCATGTCTTCTTTCGGTGATCCCAGCAAAGCTCGGCTCACCATGGGAGCATTAATTAGTGATGCATTACTCCAAGAGGCTAAGGTGAGGTTTTTCATGATTAACAACGACCTAAATCTACATTTCTGCTATTGCTTTTCAAAGGTTGTAATGCAAAGGTTCTGCTAGAAACTTCAGTGAAGCTTTCAACTAATGTTTGTTCATTATCGTCTTATGTTATATCTTACAACTTAGTTATTATTATTGTTAAGTTTGATTTCAAACTCTGCGACCATGTAGGAAGCCATGGCCAAAGAAAACCCTGCTGTTCCTGTAAAAAAGAGGAAAAGCAGGAAGAGATCCCTCTCCAGTCCAGCAGCCGAGAGAATGGGAGAGAAACGTGAGCGACGTCGCCCAAGACATTCTGGTTTGTTCTTTGATACCATGATTACTATGCCATATTTTATGAAAAGTTGTAGTTAAATAAGTTGCTATTTTGCAAGGTACCAGTATAACTGATACCAGTCAAAATACTGTTTAATTTTGTGTTAGATATTGTAAATAGATACAGTACAAATGAAATGTAGTACGAGAGTCTGGTAGGGGCAGGCTAGATATTGTCACACTATAGAATAGAAAATTCTACGGGTGACTAATAATCCTTGCTGTGATGGGGCAACCAATGTTGCAACCATCAGGGTGTTAGGTCTTGAACGCATCCCGGTGTTCAAGCCTCTCTCAATCAGGAAGCTCGACTGCTTCCTGATTAGACTGAGGGCATTTAAGTCACCTGTGACCTCGTGGCTGCCTCTTTGTCTCTCTCTGGCTGTCGTGTGGGCTTCCTCTGACTCTGAGGTAGGAAATAGAGCCACTAGTTTAAATATTACTTTGAATCAACTTTTTTTATGTACCCTGCCCTGAATAAATATTGTGTGCCAAATATAAATTGTAAGTAATATTGTTGACATTTTTTATGAGTTTCCTTGCTTTCATTCATTATTGAACATTTTCATGTTAATATTTAGTTGAAGTGTATTTTTAAGCAAATGTTAATGTTTCTCCAGCTGCACAAGCCACAGGAAAGCACCCTGTCCACCCTGTCCACCCTGTGCACCCTGTACACGAGGACAGCCCTCAGATGGAGCAAGAGTTGACAACCCTTGGTGAGTGAAATAATTCAGCAGTTGACTCAGTTCAGTTTATCCCATTTCCTCCATTTATTTAGTCATCTACTGACCCATTATGATGTGTTATATTTATTTGTAATGTATAGTTGTAATGTATTTAGTTAGGTTATGTATATTTGGTGGAATGGTTTCTCTCATATGTTAGCCTACTACTCTTATGTTGCTATGGTCAGCATATGAGGTTTGAGCAAAAAGCTGTGGGGCTTCTGCTATTGTGATGAATGGCGCACATAACAATGCGTGGCATCTATCATGTTTAGGCCAAAACACTTTTCTCTCTTCTTGTGTACTCCCTTATTTGGTTTGTAGCTAGTTCCCGTTTTATTTTGAAGTGTTGTCTTGTCTTCCTGCATTCTCCCTCCTGTTTGATTTGCTTATGTGCCTCATCTGTGTCGAATTGCACCATCTGTGTCTCGTTCCATCCTGTATACATGTATACCTTTCCACTGTCTCTTGTCTGGCATAGTTCATTTCCAAGTTTTGCACATGTTTCTGTTTGTCTCCCGCTATCAAGAAATCTTTTTATGCCACGGTAAATTAATCTATATTTGTTCAACTATTTGCTACTGAATCCACATTTGGGTCCTGGTCTCAACCCTTCAGCCCTGAGACTTTGTGAGTAAGCATGCAAAACTTTGTTGCCCTCATCATCACAGAAACATCGCCCATACTGTAGCAACAAGTAAGCTGAATAACTGTTCATTTACAATGGACGGAGAGCTTCCACCTTTTGCTCAGACCTTTTATATTTTCCAACTGTACATTTCAGTATACTTAATATCTATAATGTACTGTGTATATACATGGCATGATTTTAAGCGTGGTGGAACAGCTGTTTCTTTTGTTTTTTAGAAACACGTCTTCAAGAATTGAAGGACACTCTTGCAGCAGAAATCCCAACCACAAATGTTGTGTCTACGTGGACACAAAGGCAGCTTAGTACTCATGCAAGGATGAAAATGTCAAGGGCAGCACTTCTTGATGCCAAACTATCAGCCGAGAGGGTGTTTAACCAAAAGTGCAACAGATGCACTGTAGTTGAAGCTGTTGTCAGATGTCTGGACTGTGTAGCACTGGAAATGGAGTTCTTCTGTGCGACATGTGATATGGAGGCCCACAAGAGGAACATCTTCCACGACAGAGAAGCTCTCTTCCATGGTTTTTTGGAGCCAATTCCCCCAACCACAGCTGTGGTTTTGGATGAAAATGACCAGCCTCAGTTTTGTGAGCAATGTATGTAAACATGAACAATACATTTACCATGTCCAGTTACACTGAACTCCAGGAACTATTGTGTATCGATGCATATTTGGAGTAGTTGAATCGGAACCGTAGCCAGTTGTGTAGGTGTAGGGTTGTTATGCCATATTTTAAATTGGTTCATTGTTTTGAAAAACGCATTAAGGGGGTAAGGGAAAACTGTAAATAAACCCTTCATACTATAGCTTTTCCACCTTGATTGCAGTGTGCCTGCTGCCACTTTCAACTCCAGCCATCTGTAAGTGCTCCCAAGACCTCAGAGTCACTCCAGGGAAGCATGTCTCTGTGGTCACCATCAATGGTATGTTCAGGAAGCTCTACTTTTTTGACTGTGCATTGTAAATCTTAATCACCTTCTGGTCATTTAAGTCAAACTCCCAAATGCCTTGTTAACCATACTGTACAGTACATTTAACATATGTACATGGCTGTGTAAAATACAACGTGATTATATATGAATGTGGTTACTGAAAATATTTTTACTATGTCCTCTCAGGAAAATATGAAGTCTGCCTGCCCCAGAAGTCCTGTCCATCCTGCTCCACACAATGGAACCCAGAGATTGGAGACCTCCTCAGACACCGTTACTGGCCAGCTACCAGCAGCTGCCAGACACTATTTAAATTTGACGTACTAACAACGTTCAATCACATGAAGGTGACCGCACCAGCTATGTCCCGAATGGCATTTCTGAAAATGCTGGAGCACAGAGCTGTTCAAGCTGGAAGGGTAAGTCTTTTTGAACCAAGATGAAATGCTACAGAAAAGTCATATCACTGCATACCTAATAGTTGTTTGTCAGTGTATCTTTAACAATGCTAATGATACTTTTTAAATTTACAGACAGGCAGTATCTGTGCAGATACATTTCAGCGGACCTTCTTTGAATTTGCGTTTTGCAAATTCAAAGAGGAGGACATGTGTGGGGTCCATCATTTTGACTGTCCAGCATGTTCGCCAGACATGTTGGCAGTGAGCTGTGATGGCAACCGCAAGCTCTATCGCTTCTCTAAGTCCAAAGGGTAGATATAGATATTTCATGTGAAATAACATAAGTTTATGAAAATAATTACACGTCACAGTTGTTTCTAGCAGTCATGATAGACAAAATAATAGTACATGAAATATTTTTTAATTTCCATCGTTAACCTTTATGTTAACTGAACATGGACAGGACTGAGGAGCCACCACTTTATGATGGTTTGTTCCTGGCCAAGGACGAGGAAGTCAGTGATTTTGTTGATCATGTCAGAGGCAACATCAGGAGTGTAAGAGTGTTTTATTTGATTGGTTTTATAAAACTACACTTCTCGTTAAATGTGTGTGTAAATCTTGGTGTTGGTATTTCACAGACAAATGAGAGTTCTTTTTGCGGCACGGCCAAGTTCACTGCTAGCAGAGAGATGGCCAAAAAATCAGGGTCCAAAATAGATGAGGAGGGTCTTCAAGTTGCCGTCTGCAGGTATGAGCTGTGTGCCAGCTTGCAAGATTAATTTCTTTGAATAGTAAGCTATTCACACTTTTGATTTTGTGGTATTAGCCATCCTAATTTGTATTTGTATTTTGTTCTTTGCACTCGGATGATAGAGATAGGTGCTTGAGCAAGGCTTTTCGGGATCTGCTGATTAACCACCAGGTTTTTATTCTGTTTAATGCAGGCACGGCTTTCTCTTGCGGGGACTTAACCACTTCCGTGGTGAAATATTTGCCTACCCCATGTTCTTACAAAGAGATGTAGCAAAGAAGGCCAATGTGACTTTCTTTTGTATGGATGTGACATGCAGGTAATCTCTGTTTTATTTCAAATTCTTTGCCAATGCCTCATCTTTCCACTTCCACAATAGATTAATATTGTTGTCAGGTCACTTTGAAAAAGTCTTATAATATTCACAAAATGCAACAATTTATTTTTTTAGATACTGGCCATACTTGAAAAAAGTTGTGCAGGGGGTACCAGAGCTTCAGTCGCTAACAGAAATGCGGCCATTCCTTAGTGTTATGCATGCTAAGGCCCATACTGCGAAATGCGAGGTAAATGATTGTGATTATATTCTGGTATTGCAGTGACTACAGTGAAATGGTCGACAGGCCGATCAAATTAAATGTGCTCAATGTTAACCTGAATCAATTGCTTTTCAGCTGTTTGTGTGGGGGAATTTTCCACCTAAGCTTATGTTATTAAAGAGTATTTTATAATATTAGACCATTTCTAACATTATTTTTCAAATATTAGAGTGATGATGCATATGTCCTGCAGGTGAGATGGGGTGGCAGAAGCCAGGATGGAGCTGGAAATACTGTAGGAGAAGAAGTGGAGCAGGTATATTAAGATCAAATTGTTTGGCTTGGAATTCTGATGAAAGATAGGCCTGCACATATTTACAGAAAAGCAAAGTACCTGTTTATTGTAATAAATAAAAGGTTTTTCTCTCAAACCATCCACTCCATCTATTGTATATAAAATAGCTAATGGTGAACATTGCATTGGACTGTAATAAAAAAAAAAAATATTTAAATCTGCAATTAGGAAATTTGATTTTAATAAAGTTAAAATGTATGTCTAAAATATCACTCTTATTCTTTGTTACTAAATTGAGATGGCCTTGTGGGGCACCCCATATTCAACAGTTTACAGACCAAATCTCGGATTGGTACAGGCCCTGATGTTAATTTTAAATGTTTTTCCAAGTGATTTTCAATGTGACTGTTGTAATCTTATTTACAAATTATAAGGAAATTTGAGAAGATTATATTTGTTTCTAATTAATTTATAGCTGACAAGTTATGTAAAGGAGACTAAACATTTCTTGCCATATTTGCTTTATAGGTGAACAGCTTTCTCTCTCGGGCAGGTCTGGTCACTAAATACATGACAAAAGCAGGTTAGTACTGTATTGCACTCAACACAGTTGGTGATTAAGGCAGTTGTAGTTTATATATTTGAGAATTTAAAAACACTTTCTTTGTTCCATCTCCACAGAAATTATCATTTTACGCCACTGTAAAAATTAGTTCAGCAAATTCAATTTTATTGAGGAAACGGAGTGCAAAGAACAACATGACAGAAATGAACATTAACATTTATAGCTGACCTATGTTGGACACAGTACAACACATTTCATTTGTTCAGCATACTGTAAACAAACGCGTCTAATTTTATGTCGGGTTTCTTATTCACTACACTTTGCCTTGTGTATGCTTCTGTTTTAATTAGGAAGAGTCAACATGTTGACTCAACAGGCCATGGGTTGGAATAGAAGAAAGAGAGTCGGCCTTCATCAAGCATTAGCACAGAGATATGTCAAAGTAAGGGTAATAACAGCTCTCTCATCTGACAATGTGTTTATTTGCCTGTATTTTGAGGTTTACCTCACATTTACATTTTATATTCTTTCTTTACCAAAAACTAACGGTACTTGTATTGTGGAGCTTTTGTCTGATTTTTTTTTTCTTTTTTTTCCCCCCTCTCTCTATTAAAAATACAACAGACAGGGCAAAGGTGGAAGCTGCTGCCCTGAGCAACATCATAACTGCAAACCACATTGACCAGGAGACTGTACAGCAGTGGGTGTGTGATGTGAGACAATGGGCAGTCACGGGTAAAACATAAAATACTTAATCTTTTGATGTTAATGACTGACTTCAATGTACACAACATACGTTGGCTAAAGCTGTTACTGATCACTTAATGTCTTTCCCCCTATTTAGAGAGGGTCCACACGCCAGGATCCACTGAAGACCTGAGGGCTGAAATAGACAATCTCATTGTAACCCTTTTAAGGAAGAAGCAGGATCTTTATCGCTTGCATGGTAAGTCAGCAAAATGAGTTATTTCAAAGCATGATTATAAGAATATCAGTATATCACTGATAATACAAAACTCCCAGTAGTGATTTTGGTTCTTTTTGTAGTTGCTGTGGAGTGTCTGTGTGAGCTTTATGTAGACTTCAGTAGAAAATCTCTAGAAACAAATCTGGCTCACTTTCATTGAATTTGACTTTGCAGATAGCAGTCAAGTAAGACTCAGAAAAAGGAGGAAAATGACAGAGCTAAAGGGGAAGCTTCGACAACGGGTTGTGCAGTACAACGCCTTGGTGGAGGAAAACGGGATTGACGTTGAGTTGGCTTGTAGTCTGACTGATGGCTACATCCTACCATGGGAGGGACAAGATGAAGGTATGATTTCTACTTCCCATGCCTTGATCCTCCTTTGTATTGCCTTAACAAATCTTGAGAGAATTTTTTTTTTTTTGCTGAATATTAAAAATTTATTCCGTGGGAATTCCAGATTTCACTGATCCCACTTTCCAAAATAACAGACAGTTGCTCTAAACAATATCAGTTTTACTCAATATCTTTTTCAAAACACAACTCGGAGTAAAACATATAGGACAGAAAAGGGTTGGGTGACATCAGCACAGTTAATCTGTTCCAAATTTCACATCTCCATCCAAATACAATGGCACTGGGTCATGAATACACTCTTATAAAATATAGAGTATATTGTGTGTGTATATGATTATTGGCTTACCAGTCCTTTCCTTTCCTCAACCTTAGGCAACACCTTCCGGTTGAAAAGATCTGTCTTTGACCAGTCAATGCTGCTGCAGCGCTTGGAGGAGGAGCAGTTCATCCTGGTTAAAGAGATGTCTCAGCACATCAGATACCTACTAAAGGAAATCCAAGCGGTTGAAACACTCAGGGCACAGACTTCGGAGAGCATTAAAACTGGAAGTATGTATTGGTTTTTTCTACACTGAGTGATACATGGCTTTTCTTTGTGAAACACAACAGCGCTGAAGTGAAACAGAGTCTTTTTTTTTTCCAACATTGTGGAGAATTTCATTATATGGTCAACAACAATACATTTCCATCAATTGACTACTTGTTGAGCACCATATCAAACATTAACCAAGTATCACATTTATTTCTAACATAATCTTGTTTACGATGCAATGATGCCTTGTAGTGTTTAGTAGTTGTAGGGTATAAATTGCCTTTACTTTTCTTGCACCTTGCTACTGTTCATTTTTGTTTTCCCCTCATTTTCATACAGATTTTGGTGAACTAACTATGGATGCAGCACAGGGTCTCCATAGTGTCCTCAGTCAGAGGTTGCACACAGTCAAACTAGAACACAAAGAGGCTGTAAATTTGTACAGTGGGGTAGCTGCCATGGAAAGAGATCTCCTCGATTTGCAGGTGGACACTGAGGAGTTGGATGGCTTCACCAGCCCTGAATCAGAGGATGAAGACTAGCAACCAACTGCTATCACAAGTTTGAGACTGTATGCGGCCATTGTTCTGACAGAACTGTGAGCACATTCAAACTGTCACCATGTAACTCTGGCAACAACATACCAACACTGGTACCTTGCTTGTTACCAGGTCGGCCACTAAAAAATAATTACGGCAAACGAAAATTTTCCTTGAGACCGTCCTGATTTTTTTTTTTTTCTCCTTTCCCCGCCATCTCTCAACCCCTATTTTTATTAACCTACATTACACCTGTGATTTTCAGATAGTAGCAATATGTTGTTGAAGTGTTGTGATAAGACTACGTAAGAAAATGTGTGATAAATTTTAAATTGTTATGCCTTTTTAATTAGTTCAGCAAGGCTCAACTCTAAATGTTACATGTCAGTGATGTAAAGACTGCACATGCCATTTTTTTTTTTTTTTTAGAGATCATTCAGAAAAAAGAAATGTACAAAGCAACAACAAAAAAACCTTCAAAGATGTATGCCTGATTATGTCCAGTCTTTCACTAAGAAGGCTCTGCATATGTATAACTTCAAAGTCTTATCTTTGAGGAAGTTGGAGAAAATAAAAAATAATCATAAAACAATAATGAAGACATACTGTAGCTTGAAAGGTCTTCACTGATGGAGTAACTTCTCTCATTGTGAAACCAGTGGGCAGTTCATGCTCCTCAGGTGTGCACTTTTAACCTTGTACCTGGGTCACTTTAGAAGATTCTCAATGCAAGTAGTCTGTTGGGCAAAGTAATATAGCCTACCCCAATGAATTACACAACCATTAACCCAACACTGATCTCATAGATATTCATTCTTCTTTGGTTAAATATCGCCCTGTAAGAACTTTCAAAAAAACATAAAGCTTGAGTGTCCAATGAGTATCCAATATGACATACAGTATACTGTGTTAGCAAACCCCCTGTCAGACAACCCAGTCGCCAAAAGAATACGTTGACGGTGTACGTCTGCGTGAACACTGGATTACGTCGCATTTCAACATTTTATCATTTCCTGAGGCTTTTCTTTTCGAACGTTACCGCTTTTCATCCGCCACTATAATTTATCTCAATCACATTCTCCGGCCATATATCACCAACCTCACACACCGCGGACGAGCACTCACCTCAGAACAAACATTATCCATAGCACTACGTTGTTTTGCTAATGGTAGTTTTCTTTATAACATCGGCGATGCAGAGCACATAGGGAAAGTTACAGTAGGGCTGTAGAAAGGTGAGCCTCGCCCTTAAACGCCTGTTACCAGTGATGGTGTTCCCCGGGCACAAACCTGTTAGAAACATCAAGGAGGAATTCAACAGGATTGCAGGTGGTGACTAATGTAGAAATCATATATTCTGTTATTTTAAATTATGAGAGTGGGGTCAGTAGCTTAATTAGCTGTCATTTTGCAGGCCTTCTAAATGTGCTGGGGTGCGTTGATGGGACACAAATCCCCATTACTGCGCCTGCAGAAAATGAAGCGGACTATGTGAATAGGAAATCCTTTCACAGTTACTAATTACTATTTGAAGTAGCCACTGAATTAATATTTACTTTGTTTAATAGTCCATTTAAAAAAATACAATTAAAATCAAAGTGAGGTGCAATCATAGGCTAGCAAAATATGCCTTATCATTTTGAATGATGTTTTTATGTGTCATTTTTAGCTGCTTCCACGTCCGTTTTTCTCCTGTAGAATTGCACCTAAAAGAAAATCAGATTTCATTAGGCTACTACTTATAGGTCTATTCATAACTATAGACTATGATACGACCTTACGGTTAAATGTTACGTCAATGGAATAGTGCATTCAAAACTTACGCGTTGACTCGGGCAGCAATGTTCTCCCTTGCGTCTCTCGCTCCTTCGCTGCTGCGGCGGTGTTGCATCTACGGCGAAATATATGTTCATATTCGTAGGCCAGCATCAGCACCTCCAGCTCCAGCGCGTTGAAATAAGTCGATCGTTTTGTTTCCGTTGTCATGGTGACTCGTGATATCGGGGTTCCATTGATGATGGCTTTTTATAGTGGTTGTGCACGCGCGCTACTCGAGGATAACATCCTCTGAGTTGACAGAACTAACTCAGATCTGCTGTTCTGGAACCGAATACTCAGAGTATCCCACCTCAGCGTATGTCAACTCAGAGGTCAGGGTTAGATTCAGCGTTTGTTGAACCTGCTTTGTGAAACGGACCCCAGGTTGCTAGGGGCTACGGCTGAAAGACGCCGTGACCACCATAGATATATATAGAACTATGTTCTATATATATCGATGGTGGTCACCTGTCCCATTGGGACAGGTGGTCGGAAGTACTGTCCTTACCGGAAGTACTGTCCTTACTGTAGGACTATTGTTTATGTTGTAATGTCATAAGTGTTGACAATAAAGTTTGTTTAAAAGCAACAACAACAACAACAACAACTATTATTGTCCCACACCACAATGTATGTCCCACAATGTGAACTCCAAACAATTCATGTTTGTCCAATTCATGGACAAACAAAGCAGCTGGAAACACGTCTAAAAACACTTGATATAAAATGTAGCCTATATTTATATTTTTACAATATCAATCTCCCTATAATATGAACAAAATATGATCAGGTTATACTTTCTCTCTTGAAAACGGGCAAAACGCTAACCCTAACCCTAACCCGGAAAATGAATTTAAAAAACTACAAACGTTCGGAAAATGCAATACAATGAAGTGGCGGCGCCATGTTTTTTCCGCCATGTTTTTTGTAGTTCTAAAGCCCCTTGCATACGACACAGGCCTACTTTCTTTCAAAAGCTCATATCTTGGTCAATTAAAAACAGCTGTGTGTAAAAATGTAACTGCACACAGACATACATTCGCATTACCATATTATGTACAATCCTGTCAGCCCTGGGGAAGGGAACACAATGGCTATAAATGGTCATATTAAGTAATATGGAAATATTGATATGAAACATTAAGTAGTTTATGGGGTAAATGGGGTCTAAACTGCTCCAAATTGAAAAGCATGACTAAGGATAAGGTCACCATCAATATGTTGAACACATTTTGCCACTAAATATCCCTTAAAATATGTTTGAGTGATTTTATCCATCTTGGCTCTATATAGGCTGTGAGAAAGTACACATCAGTAAGTGCCTTGGCAGTGAGCAAGATAAAAATGAAACTTTGTCGTAGGATGACAATGAAGACACCGTTGGAAAGGTCTTGATCTTCAGAGTACAGATCTGCCACTGTGAACATTCTGGATGGTTCCTGCTCCTCAGGAATGCCCTTTGAACCTTGAACCTAAGGCTCTTTTAAAGGCTTACAGAAAAACAACACAATGTGATACAAACATGGGGAAAACATTTTTGGAAAGCTCTTGACTTCTTCTATCATGGCCTTTGTGGCCTTTGCCAAACCATCAGGGGGCGCTACTGGGTAAGGTCAAAACCAGATTTCACCCAATTAACAATAGTAAAAATGAAATCTGACCAAATAAATGTGCTCCCCGGTCCCTAAAACATATAATACACTTGCGAAGTTCCTTAACACATTTTCACATAATAGGGAAAACGTTAACTAAACATTTTAGAACTACAAAAAACATGGCGGAAAAAACATGGCGCCACACTTAAGTGTATTGCATTTTCCGAACGTTTGTAGTTTTTTAAATTCATTTTCCGGGTTAGGGTTAGGGTTTGCGTTTTGCCCGCTTTCAAGAGAGAAAGTATAACCTGAACATATTTTGTTCATATTATAGGGAGATTGATGTTGTAAACATATAAATATAGGCTACATTTTATTTCAAGTGTTTTTAGACGTGTTTCCAGCTGCTTTGTTTCTTATAAATGAATTGGACAAACATGAATTGTTTGGAGTTAACATTGTGGGACAATAATAGTTGTTGTTGTAACAAACTTTATTGTCAACACTTATGACATTACAACATAAACAATAGTACAGTATGTGTGTGTGTGTGTGTGTGTGTCCACTGCCCCACCCCACCCATCATCTTGTGTTTAATAGTTCTGACTGAGTTTCATAAAGATTATACAATACACATTACACCCCAACTGTTTCTGTGGTGGGTTTTGAAAGTACCCCAGAAAACCGTGACCCGCGTCTTTGAGGTTTACACCCGCAATCCGTTTTCAAAACAGCCCAATAACGTTGAAATGCGACTTAATCCAGTGTTCACGACCCGTTTTCAAAACAGCCCAATTTGGCGAGAAAACCGTGAAGCTGGCAACCCTGCCTCACCGTCACTTTCGCCGTACTGGCAGCGATGGGAAGTCTCCAAATAATTCTAATTTATGTATTTTATAACCAGCAATTTATGTATTTCATAACCATGAAATGTCCTTGTTGGTTGTGCTTTCTTCAGGCGCCTCCACAGTGCCACGCGTGGATACTGTCGGTACAACACGCTACGTTACGTTGAATGCGACGTAATCCAGTGTTAACGCAGACGTACACCGTCAACGTATTCTTTTGGCGACTGGGTTGTGTCAGAAGTCAGGATTTATAGGCTAACTCAAACTTCTATTAAAATTAATAACATGTATTTATATTTCACAAACAGTAACTGTATATTAATTACAGTGTGCAAACATATAACTCAGCATAATAAAGTGGCATTGTGCATCTTGATGGCAGCAGGAACGAAGGACTTTCCTAATCTTTCTGTTTTGCAGGTCAGGGAGATGAGCCTGTTACTGCGGCTGCTCCTTTGACCGATGAGAGAGTAGAGTTTGTTCGGGGTCACTCATGATGATTGTCAGCCCTCACCCCATCCTTCACTTAACCACAGCCTCCACCAGCTCCACTCCCTCTCCCAGCATAGAGCTACATTTCTTGAGGAGCTTGTCTAGTCTGATATAGTCTATAATAGTCTGCTTATCATCACTTGACTTGTGTGTCGTCTTTGTTGTGATTCATTGAACCAACTTTTTAAAATTCTTATCAAAAAGCTGCTAAATATTTTTAAAGTATTAAAATAGAATTATTCTTTATGTAGAAAATGAAAACTACACCTGTTATGTGCACACAAATGTGCAAACATTGGAGTTATAATTTAAGGAGCAGTTTAAAAACAATTGTATAACAGTATAAGGTTTTCAGAAATCGTCATAAGATGTGTAATGTAGTAAAGTGGATACAATAATTTATTTTTATTGGAGTTGTATCAAATTAGTGGTAGGTGGGCCAGGTAAAGTACTCAGCCTGCATGTTGTACCTGAGTAAATGTACGTAATAACCTTATGGGAGGCATGTTTGTGTGACTAGAAAAGCCTCTGTTTTATTAATTCATTGTTCAATTGACTGAGAAGCTTCTATGCAAAAAATAAAACACTCGAAAGACAGCCAAACTCAAAATCTTTATTACAAGTCTTGCAAAAAATAAAAACAATCACAAACACATTGCTGCTTCTTTGTCGGCTGGCTATATCTGGTTTAATCAGCCAGGCTGCCAGGAGGGAGGCCAGGTCTTCCCACTGAGAAAACAAAAACATAGAGGAAGGAAAAACATGAATTCTTAGTAATGCACTGAGGCTGTTGTGCTAAGCATTATACAGTATGTGCATATATCATATGTTTTAGGACAGTTTAGTCCTGCAACATAGAAGTTCGGTTGGACATTCCTGCTGACAAATACACAGACAAAACAAGACAGAGAAACACAGTGCAATGATAACAATCCCTTCTTTGTGAAATCAACTACTCAAACATGGAAAATATACATGACTCAGTTTGATCGATTTTGGGAAATAAGGTTGTGTAAATAAGTTATTCCTTCGCCAAATTTGATTTAAACCGTTTATTTCAGTTTATGGTAGCTGTAGTTACTGACTTTGTGCATATCAATCATTTCTTTGAATGTTTTTTGGGGGGGTCTTCACATTCAAATATTACCCAGCTTGAATTGACCTACATCTCAGAGTCAATTATTGCACTTGTATCATTATGTGTTGTTATTACTGTTGTGTAACAGTATGTCATTATCTGTTGCTATGTCACGGCTGTTGTCTGTCCTGTGATCTTGTCCCTCTACAAAATTGTACTTTCCATGAAGACAAATTATAAATCAATAATATAAATCAAATCAATCAATCAATCCAACTTCTGTTATTTTTGTCTATTTATGTCTGTGTACATGGATCAGACTTTAACCTGTGTGTCTGACAATAAAAAAACTGGCACATTTCTGACAATGGACAAAAGTGTCCATGTCAAATATAAAGGTTAATGTATGTTAAAGCAGCTGTACTGTAATAGTTACTGCACAAAATGTTTCAGCTTAACTATATACATTTCAGAAATCAACATGAAGCTTAAACATGTATAAAGAAAGGATGGTCTTCATTATCCATGATGTGAATGGCCATACTGGAACATAAGTCCAATAGCCTAACATTGGAGATTATTATCTCAATTATCAGGATTGAGAAGCAACAGCCAAATTATGTTTTTTAAAATTTTTGTTTTTTAAACATATTATGAACCTATTCAAATAGTTGTTCAGTGTTTTTAAATCGGCTTAACATATCTGAAATAAAGTTATATCTCAATGCCAAGTAGATTAAAATATGCTTTGTCTGTGAATAATTAAATCAGAGCTCTATTGATGTTGTTTTTTTACTGACAGATTTAACCAGATGAAACCAGTAACTCTACAGTTTTATCTGAGGGTTTTCTGAAGTTCCTTCCTGAAACTGACCCATAAATCCTGACAAATGAAAAAAGAAATTAAATTTTTATAGTTACTCTCTTCCTTAACAAGTTACCGCTCCCAAGAAAACAATATCCCAACATTTTTTAAATAATTAAAAATTGCAATATAAATCGATGTAGATGTACTATTGATAGCCTAAAGCTAATTAACTTACCATAAGGTGCAGGGCTGCCAATCATAAAGGTGCTCTGTCCTCCCCTGTTTCAAGCAAACAAAAACAAAGTACACCTACTGTAAATGTCCATTCTTTTTTTTTTTTTATTCACAGTAAATAGGATCGTTATTGTGCTTATATAGTTAGTATAATTTGAATAGTGGTAACATAATGGTAACATAATTTACTGACAATGCAGGCTAAAATCCCATTAGTATGATGTACACAATTGCAATAAGGTTAAATTCTAAATAAATAGATACATTAGTTCAGAAATTTCTTCCACCAGTTCTATAATGTCATCTAGTGTATTTGGGGGTCTTAAAGGTTAACCTTTCTTTTCCTTGTCTTCAGGATTCCTTGGACTGGGAAGTTTTCCAGCTGGTTGTGGGGGCAGTCTGTAATTGAAAGGAATATATAATTTCCACAAATGTGCAGAAATATGTATTTGTGTTATTTTAACAAGACATGGACTTGCATGCATCTTTCTCACTGTGTGACATCATTTGGCTTTTCCTCTAGAGACTAGACAATCCCGAGTGTGATGGTGTGTAACAGTTTTCTTTTTAAATTATTGCACTCTCTGTCATTGCTTCTGGAATGTACTGATTACACCTTATATTGCTTGCTTCCGTGAGAATATATTCATATCCTATTTTTCTTATAATGGTAGTTGGGCTTTGCAGTTTTACATTCCACAAATCTATGATGAGCAGAGAGCAAATCGAAATATCATACATAATGATGATTGTGGCAAGGTGCAGAGGACCTGGGCATACTTCAAACCCCAGACTCTTGGATTATGGTCATGTGCGCTAACTATTTGGCCAAAGGGATATCCCCTTGTCCAAGTAAACAAGGCACATGATCAATTGGAGGCAAAGTTACAGGAACCCCGTACTGTCACATATAGATTAACAGACAATGTACAGACAGGTTATTCTGTTGTCTCTTCGTTGTAACAAACGTACAATTTGAATAAGAGAGGGGTACATGAACAAACATGGATATCATCTATTCAACTCATCTCAGTGCATCAGAGTCAGACTAAATCAACACTGTTTTAAAAGTTAACTAAAATCATATGGACTTTGTGATAATTATGTGGGATAAAAATGTCAGAAGGGTATAAGACCATAAGCCATCATTATTCGTTATTATTATTATTATAATCAAGTCATTAAACTTGACATACCTTTCATTTTCTTCTTTCTTTTATCTGGTGGTGGTGGTGGGATGGATGGAGTTGTCTGTGGTGGTGGTGGTGGTGGGATGGATGGAGTTGTCTGTGGTGGTGGTGGTGGTGGTGGTGGTGGTGGTGGTGGTGGTGGTGGTGGGATGGATGGAGTTGTCTGTGGTGATGCGTGGACAGATGCAGTTGGCTGAGGTGGTGGCGGGTCCTCTCTCTCTGGAACGGGGTCACATGGCATCAAGTTCAAGATGAGAACTTCTTCTTGGTCCTGGGGCGTTGACATTGTAGAGGGGTCTTCAGTACTCCAACCTATATGGACATGAAGGAATACATGAAATTTAAGTAAGGGATAATGTATAGTTGGGGGTTGTCAGACTAAATCAACACTGTTTTGAAAGTTAACTAAAATCATATGGACTTTGTGATAATTATGTGGGATAAAAATGTCAGAAGGGTATAAGACAATAAGCCATCATTATTCATTATTATTATTATTATTATAATTATAATCAAGTCATTAAACTTGACATACCTTTCATTTTCTTCTTTCTTTTATCTGGTAGTGGTGGTGGGATGGATGGAGTTGTCTGTGGTGGTGGTGGTGGTGGTGGTGGTGGTGGTGGGATGGATGGAGTTGTCTGTGGTGATGCGTGGACAGATGCAGTTGGCTGAGGTGGTGGCGGGTCCTCTCCCTCTGGAACGGGGGTCACATAGCGCCAAGTTCAAGATGAAAACTTCTTCTTGGTCCTGGGGCGTTGGCATTGTAGAGGGGTCTTCAGTACTCCAACCTATATGGACATGAAGGAATACATGAAATATAAGTAAGGGATAATGTATATTTTGGCGGTTGTCATGGAGAAATAAACCCTGAAAGTATGTATTGAATCCCTACGCGAATCGGAGGAGCTTCGTACATCCTGAGGAGGTTTATTCCTTGATAATAACAGACCAACTATACAATATCCCGCTTATTACATGGCTTACGAGTGAAATAATTTGAAATAATGTTCTGAACAATGATCAAAATACAACTTAAAAACACAACATAAACAAGGTATTACAGGGTGCGTTTGTGTCACCGACTCGCAGTGCCACCGATACCAGCAAAGAGCTGTGACACCGGGGTCAGAGTATCTGAAAATGCAGGTTTGGTTTTCAGCCATGATGTGGAAGGAGTCTCTCCTATTTTTATAATCATATCTGTCAAAAACAAGGAGTTACGGGTTACAGGGTGCGTCTGTTTGCATGTATGTTGGTCGCCACCGAGAGCAGCTTTGACACTGGGTCAGAGGCTCTGATCATGCAGGTTTATTTTCCAGTAGTGTGGCAGGAGCCTCTACCCTCCATGTAACAAGTTAAAAGTCATTTACGGTATCTAACCTCACAGTTAGTCCGAGGCTGTTTAAGGATGGATAAAAATGAAGCATAAGGTACATATTCTGCATAATTTCTCGTTCCTGTGCTCCTCTGACCTTAATGGCATCCCTATTAACAGGCTTGACAACAGAGCAGCGGAACAGTGGTGTTCTGTCAAGAAATAAACCCAGCAGAATATTGGTGATTGACCAATCAGTATTGAGTTGAGTATTCAGGAGAGCCATGTAATAAATACAAATAAATAAATTGAATAATACATGGAATTAATGTAAATACAAATAAAGTTTGACAGCAGAATTCAGCAATATTTCAAGTCACATCAATATGCCCAACCCAATTAATCACAGTTTATCCCAGGTCTCCTGCACTTTTTCATATGAGATGAAAGATCTAAGATACTAAAAGAAATTGATAAAATGTTTTTTTGTTGACATTGCTGGGAGGTTACTGGACTGAAGCACTCATGGAGGACATGTAAATTTGCCTAATTCTGTGTCTTGTGTGACCAGCAGACTGTGGACATGGACTACTGGAACCATGTCCTGTGGTTTGATGAGACCAAGTCAAACTTTTTTGGTTAGGACAGGGACAAGTGTGTCTTGCCTACGGTCAAGCGTGGTGGTTGGAGTGTCATGGTTTGGGGCTGCATGAGTTCTGCCAGCACTGGGGAGCTACAGATCACAGAGGAAAGCATGAACGCCAATATGTACTGTGACATACTGAAGCAGAGCATGCTCCCCTCCCCTCAGAAACTGGGCCCAGGGCAGTAGTCCAACAAGGTTACAACCCCAAACACACCTCCAAGACCACTACTGCCTTGCTAAAGACACTGAGGGTGAAGGTGATGGACTGTCCAACATGTCTCCAGACCTAAACCCTACTGATCATCTGTGGGACATCCTCAAATGGAAGGTGGAAGAGCAACAGGTGTCTAACCTCCACCAGCTCCATGATGTGGTCATGGGGGGGTGGAAGAGGTTTCCAGGGGCAACCTATGGAACTCAAGTGAACTCCATGCCCAAGACAGTTAAAAATAGTAGCCATACAAAAAAATGACACTTTGGGCATGATTTGGACATTTTCACTCAGGGATGTACTGTACTCACTTTTGTTGACAGTTTTTTAGACATTAATGGCTGTGTGTCGAGTTGTTTTGACAGGACAGCAAATTTACACTGTTAGACAAGCTGTACACTGACTACTTTACATTGTATAAAAGTGTCAAGTCTTTAGAGTTGTCCCGTGAAAAGATATAATGAAATATTTGCTAAAATGCGAGGGGTGTAGTCACTTTTGTGAGATACTGTAAATGGTGTCATGTAATACAGTACGTGCTGTACAATCTCACCTTCAAGCATCAAAGCAAAGATTTCCTCAATATTCTGGAGGCAGGTCTTTGCTCCTGTGCTCAGCTGCACCTTCTGGGGCATCATTACTGATGTAGATTTTTGCTTCGCAATCAGCAGCAGAGGCTTTAGGCCCAGGGTGTGCAACTTCTCAAGCTGGAAAACAATTTGTTGAGAAGAAAAGAGATCAATCCATACCCAAACTGTATTTTACAGATATCTTTCTTTTAATTCTTATAAGTTTTGGTGGATAAATGTGAGATTTTAATCCAAGTCTTGGGCCGAATAGGTCTGTTTGAAAAACAAACAAAAAAAACAACAACAGATTTTCATTATGGTAACGTTACAGTAATAGACTGGATGTGAAGCAATGAATACCAGTTCCTTCATTTCTCTATGTCAAAGCAATAAAGAAAAGATTTTTACACTATTGGTCAATGAGTATGTTGTGTACACTAAATACCAAAATGGCTGTGTCATCGTCGATGATATGTGACTTCAGGTTGTTTTTTGTCACTGACGCACACCAGTCACTGGCCTTGTTCTGGAACTTCTCCAGCTTTTTTTTCTGCCTTACTTTTTGTGGTTGCGGGGCTTTGCATAAATTGCAAACCTTGCAACCATTATATATTTTTTGGCCACAGTTAGGGCAGGTCTTTTTTAACGACCCCCCAGGCATTGCCAAAAGGACAAAAACACAAAAACTAACACGAACTATAAACAAACAAACAAACAAAAAAATGAATACAATACAATACAGACACAAGATGGCGTTAATACAAACAATACAGAAAGGCTCTTAAAAGTGCCGTTGGTTACCTGTGTGTGTGTGTGTGTGTGTGTGTGTGTTTGTTGTGTTTGTCAATGGAAATGTGGAAATGTTGCAATGAAGCTGCAAAAAAGAGAGAGAGAAAACAGTATTAGAGAGGTTTGCAAATAAGGGATCATTCATCATTTTCCCAAATGTATTTTAAAAACAAAACAATCCTTAGGCTACTGTATTCATCAGACAGCATACGGTATTCACACTGAGAAAAGCAAGTAGCTGTAGTTATTTATTTCCTCATTGTAATCTCTTCTCTTTTTTATTTGTGACTTTGAGCAACCTCTCTACAGTGTCATGAATGGAAAATTGGGTGAGTCCCCGCTAACTAATCAAATCCAGTGGAAAGAATCATCTACATCTAAACTGCCCTGTTATAGATCTACATTTTTTGCAAATTACCCTACATCATTATGTTTGAGGGAAGTCTGCTCTTCTCTGCTTCTGCTGCAGTGTAATATCACATCCATACCTTGCTGTAGAAAATACTTGTATTTTTTTTTTTTTAAATATCCCCTCATGTGCCAGGGAATTTTCTCTTTTTTAATGTAATGGGCAGTAGGTAGGCTGTTGTTGTTTTGAGGCCAAACGTGAAGTTTTATGAATCAACCTGAAGATGGCGACATTCTGAATACTGGCCCTTGATGCATTCATGGACACTCGGGAATAGCATATTCTATTTACTTTTAGTCCGTATAATAAACGGTTCAGTAAAATAAATGATGCTTTAAAAATTCTGTCACGGCGTTTTATTAACGATACGTCAGTTTATGAATGGTAACGTCAATGAAACCCATCCACGGCGGCGAAGTTACTGTAAACTTCTAAGATTTGCATTGTAAATCATATTAACAAACTCAAACTGAGCTCCACAGTTAAAACGCTACAACCACTTTGCTAAAACTGAAGAAATACATTTATATAAGTGTGTTTTGAACAAATAAACAACCCTTAGGCACCTTATTTGGCGGGATACCTACTTACTGTGGCCGAGTGGAGAGTGAAAAGGCTGGATGGCGCAAAGCGGAAATCTCCGTTGCCCTAGTAACGGCGAACATTTCAGGTATTAAGAAAAACAAAGGGAATACAGGAAGAAAAAAAAAGGACGAAAAATAAAAAAGTAAATTAAAAAAAAAGAAATCACACTTCCTGGATCAGTATCCGTGTATCCACCACGACAAGGTTTGCGTGTGTGTGTGTGTGTGTGTGTGTGTGCGGGTGTGTGTGTGTGTGCGTGCGTGCGTGTGTGTGTGTGCGTGCGTGTGCGTGCGTGCGTGTGTGTGTGTGTGCGTGCGTGTGTGTGTGTGTGTGTGTGTGTGAGTGTGTGTGTGTGTGTGAGTGTGAGTGTGCGCGCGTGTGTGTGTGTGCGTGCGTGCGTGCGTGTGTGTGTGTGCGTGCGTGTGTGTGTGTTTCCTTTGGGGGATACGCCGGCGTTACCAAGGCGACAGGTAACGCCGGTGTTTTTCAGATTTAAAAAAAGAAAAGAAAATTTCACTCATTGAATTCAAAATGAAAATTCAATGTGGAAAACAAAAAGGACATTTTAGTTACTAAGAAAATATGATGAAAGCTCAATTTGTTTTATTTGTATTTGCTGGTCACAGATAAACATGAGGATTATGGGTAATGTAGTGCTTCTCCGTGATATGACATTGACAATAAAATGTGTTTTCTTAAAATGAAGTTGATATTACACGGGGCTTTTGGACTCGAAAGAAGCACATACCATCGTTACACAGTCTGTCTTGGATGGTTACAGCGTTATGGCTAATAATCCGATCTTTTTTAACAATATCAATTAGTCTACATTTGCACTTCCGGGATCTGAAACACCACCCACAGCGTGACGTCTTTGAAGCTGAAAATGCGTGCATCCACCACGACACGGTTTGCGTGGCCATCTCACGGAATTTGGACTCATTGGCTTTCAGTGGAGACTGTTTCCGTGCTCCTTTACACGTAATTTTAACACATTACGTGAAAGGAGCACGGAATCTGGTACTAGGTGTTCGTGGTCATTTCACGCATTTCTGTGAGATCAGGTTGTGCTCCTGGCCACAATTTACACTTCACACACATGCTTTTTTCCAGATTTGTAGACATACTTGTTCTGTCTCTTACAATGTGCTCAAAAAATCAAAGAGACTTACAGAATTTGAATCAACAGCCTCTAAGTGCGGCCAGTCTGTCTCTTCTCCTCATTAACTCCAATACAAATATTTTCAGAGAGAAGCAGAACGGACCCATGTTTTAAACTTGCAAGTGTGTCCACAATATTTACTGTAGAAACACTGTAGAAACACCAAATCGTTCACGAAGTCCTTACAATGATGATGGTCTCGTTTATATTCTAATACGTGCTACCGTTTTGTCAGAATAATCCCAAATGTGAGACCAGTGCAGAGGCAGAAAAGCGCTATTTTTCTCAACGTTTCTTTCAGCCTCAGCCTGGGGGCTATCGCGCGCAGGTGTGCGCGCGTGATCTAATTACGGTTGGTTAGTCAGTTTAACTGGCGCGAGGCTGTTGTCAGGCAAACCCTACAGATATCCGTCGTCTGATTGGACGGCGGATACAAGAGGACTCCTATTGGTCACCGCCGATCTGCTCTTCCGCGTTGATCACGGTACACAGGAAAACATTGCTTTATGATGGCGGCGGGACACGGGAACTGCTTCTGGTAAGATTCGCCGTTTTGAATCTCAAATACAGGTCCACAGTGGTGTGTTAAAACCCACGCGCGCACACACACGCGTTTTTTTTTTCTTTTTCAATAGCCCCGCTGTATAGCGACCCGGCTGAAACAAGGGAGGACACGCTATATTTATCAAAGCTTGGTCGCCGTGCTTAGGCTATAGCCACACCACTAGGTTTTGAATCTTAAATGGACCATTGGTTTATACACTGTTACACCAGTCAGCAAATACGGTACAGGTCCACCGTGGTGTGTTAAAACCCGCCGCGCGCACGCGCACACACACACACACACACACACACACACACACACACACACACACACACACACACACACACAACACACACACACGCGACGGGAGAACGCGCTGTTTTATCAAAGCTTGGTCGCCGTGCTTAGGCTTAGGGCTTTCTTAAGAACACACAATGAGAAGTAATACTCTTTGGATGAGACTGAAACTCTCCGTTTAATGGCACATAATCACTCCTCGCTAGAACAACATTACCTCCTCACCGGAACCACACACACGTCGCCAATCACCATGGCAACTCCATAAACAAATCCACTGGAGTGTTACATTACTACGTTTTGAATCTCAAATGGACCATTGGTTTATACACTTTTACACCAGTCAGCAAATATGCTACAGGTCCACAGTTGTGTGTTAAAACCCGCCGCACACACGCGTTTTTTTCCAATGTCCGCGCAATGTATGGCTCGGCTGAAACACGGGAGGACACGCTGTATTTATCAAATTGATTGGGTCTTATTAGTCATATATACTTTGTCATTTAATCCTTCTTGTGTGGGTACTCCTTTCCCATTGCCATGGCTTGCTACGCGACGGATAATGCTCTGTACCGCTCCAATCAGTGGCGGTTGTAGGGGGGGGGGCCAGTGCCCCCGGAACTCTGAGTCCGGACCCCAGAGTTATTAAAATACAATTAATCGGTATTTTAATGAATTAATGACACATTTAAGTATGTAATTCCAATTTTAATTAATTAATGGCATATTTAAGTCATTATTTAATGGTGTATTTATTTATTTTTGGCACTTTTAGTCCTCCATAAAACTGTACTGTATCTTGATTACTTGACTTGATTCATGTTGGTGTCTTACAGGTGTGTGTGTGTGTGTGTGTGTGTGTGTGTACTTCAAAAATACTTCAAAAAGGAACGTTTGTTGTAGGTGTGCTCCTTGTATATAGTATCATAATGTTACTGCATATTACATAATGTACACACTCGGGCAGTAGCCCCCGTGGCACTTTCAAAATTTCCCCTGAGGGAATTTTCTAGTTAGTGCCACGGTGCCATCGCACCGAGCACTGGTCCCCTACAGCTAAAGCTGAAGGGACCAGTGCTCGGGGCAAAGCACCGAGTTGTAGGACAAATGATATATCAAAATGTGCGTCTTCATCGGGATCGGTGTGCTATTGAATTTCTTAAAATAATAAGAATTTTTCGCGACGTAAAAAATTTGGTGTACTATTCCACGTTTTGATACGTCATATCGTTTTTAATCAATCACTGATCAATGACCATGATCATTTTGGGATAAATTATGAGATTATAATGGGTGTGTATAGAGCGTAACAGTGACCGCCCCTTTTTAACAGCTCCGGTGCCGGAAGTAAATTTCCCATGCATTTATCTCGTCCACTTTTCGTATAATCCTTATAAAAAGAGTATTAAGACTTGAACCAAGCCAATCGTTCGTTATGGTAGTCGTGACCATATTATGTTTGATTCGGGATGAGTAGTTCCTCACTCGGTCAACAAAATAAAGTACCTTTGGCTTTTCTTCCGTTTTCCAAATTCTTTTTATGCCCGAATCAAACATAATATGGTCATGACTACCACAACGAACGATCGGCTTGGTTAAAGGCTTAATACTCTTTTTATAAGTGTTATACGAAAAGTGGACGAGATAAATGCATGGGAAATTTACTTCCGGCACCGGAGCTGTTAAAAAGGGGCGGTCACTGTTACGCTCTATTGCGAGGAATGTTCGTGTCAGAGTGCAGTTAGAGTGGGAGAGAGCCCAAAATTAATCCAGATTTTTTCTCTTTCCACGCTGCTCCTGGCCACAGTTTACACTTTACACACATGATTTTTTCCAAATTTGTAGACATACTTGTTCTGTCTCTCACAATGTGCTCAAAAAATCAGAGAGACTTACAGAATTTGAATTAGCAGCCTCTAAGTGCAGCCAGTCTGTCTCTTCTACTCATTAACTCCAATACAAATATTTTCAGAGAGAAGCAGAACGGACCCCTGTTTTAAACTTGCAAGTGTGTCCACAATATTTACTGTAGAAACACTTTAGAAACACCAAATCGTTCAGGAAGTACTTACAGTGGTGCTGGTCTCGTTTTTTTTCTGATACGTGCTACCGTTTTGTCAGAATAAGCCCAAATGTGAGACCAGTGCAGAGGCAGAAAAGCGCTATTTTTCTCAACGTTTCTTTCAGCCTCAGCCTGGGGGCTATCGCGCGCAGGTGTGCGCGCGTGATCTAATTACGGTTGGTTAGTCAGTTTAACTGGCGCGAGGCTGTTGTCAGGCAAACCCTACAGATATCCGTCGTCTGATTGGACGGCGGATACAAGAGGACTCCTATTGGTCACCGCCGATCTGCTCTTCCGCGTTGATCACGGTACACAGGAAAACATTGCTTTATGATGGCGGCGGTAGCCTACAGGGAAAAGAGATGGCGGCGGGACACGGGAACTGCTTCTGGTAAGATTCGCCGTTTTGAATCTCAAATACAGGTCCACAGTGGTGTGTTAAAACCTACGCGTTATTTTTTTTCTTTTCCAATAGCCCCGCTGTATAGCGACCCGGCTGAAACACGGGAGGACACGCTATATTTATCAAAGCTTGGTCGCTGTGCTTAGGCTACAGCCACACTACTAGGTTTTGTATCTCAAATGGATGATTTGTTTATACACTGTTACACCAGTCAGCAAATACGGTACAGGTCCACCGTGGTGTGTTAAAACCCGCCGTACACACACACACACACACACACGTTTTTTTCCAATTGCCCCGCAGTATATGGAGTCAACTGAAACACGGGAGGACGCGCTGTTTTATCAAAGCTTGGTCGCCGTGCTTAGGCTTAGGGCTTTCTTACTGTGCGTTCACACCAAAAGCGTCTTGCGCTGCAAAGACGCTTTGACGCTCAAAAAGATTCGCTGCGAATATTTTTGTTCGCTTTTGACGCTCAAGACGCTCAATGACGTACAATTAAATTATGCAGACGCATTTAAAGGAGCCGTATGCTTTTAGTACAGACAGAAGGAGTGAACTCCCATACACTGTGGCCATATCAGAGGCGGTTTTGCTTGTTGGATAAATGTAGTTAAAATATGTTTCACTGATCTGCAAATCATGATCTGCACTCATTCGTCGCACACAAACGAATTGACAGGTGGGATAAAAGACAAGAGATATATCCCTTGTCATTTATCCCTCGTCTTGTCGATTAGTTTGTGTATGTGACGATTTCCAAAACGTGTTTTGTTTAAGCATGACTCGCGATTGGTTGGTTGGTTTGGAGGTATGGAGAGCAAATTAAAATGATTCCCGCTTAAATACGAACGTCCTAGTTCGCAAATATTTTCCATAAATACTCCCGCTTATCATCACTTGGTATCATACTATGGATGCTCAAGATATCGTCGCTATTTGTGCTGCTGCTTTGTACCTGCGAAGACGCCGGAGGAGGAGGATTTGGGTCCACGAGATCCTTCAAGGTCGTCTTCAGCACGGCGAGTTCCATCGGCTGGTGCAGGAGCTGAGATTGGACGAGGGCCGGTTCCAGCGCTACTTCAGGCTGGACATGGAGCAGTTTGACAGCTTGCTGTCGAAGATTGGGCCGCTGATCACCAGGCAGCGTACCAACTACCGCCGCCCGATTCCACCCGCGGAGCGTGTTGCCATTTGCCTGCGGTTCCTGGCCACGGGGGATTCCTACCGTACTATTGCCTACAGCTACCGTGTGGGCATTAGTACTGTGGCAAACATTGTCAACCAGGTCACCAGGTTCATTTGGGATGCCTTGGTACAGGAGTACATGCCAGTGCCCACCGCAGATGATTGGAGGAGCATTGCGGAGGGCTTTCGTGAGAGGTGGGCCTTCCCTAACTGCCTTGGATCCATCGACGGGAAACATGTAGTTATCAGGGCCCCAGACAACTCAGGGTCCCTATACTACAACTACAAGGGAACCTACTCCATCGTGCTCCTGGCAGTGGTGGATTCACAGTACTGCTTTCGTGTGGTGGATGTGGGCAGCTACGGGAGGACCAGTGATGGTGGTGTCCTGGCCAATTCCATCTTTGGCCAGGCGCTGCGGGACGGCACACTTGGCATACCAGAGGATGCTCTGCTACCAGGTGCTGATCATTTGGGACCGCAGCCGTTTGTCTTCGTGGCAGACGAGGCCTTTCCGCTGCGCCGTGACCTCATGCGGCCTTTTCCGGGGACCCACCTGTATGGCAGCCGCAGGGCTTTCAACTTCAGGTTGTCCCATGCTAGGCTGATCGTTGAGAATACCTTTGGTATTCTCACCTCCCAGTGGCGTATGTACAGAGGAGTCATTGGGGTCAGCCCTAGCAATGTGGATGCCTGTGTGAAAGCGACCTGTATCCTGCACAACCTCATCAGGAGAACCACCAGGCCCACACGACCAGGACCATCTGCAGGACCATCTGCAAACTGTGAAGCCGCTGGCCTACAGCGTGTTCACAGAGCAGGCAGCAACAACGCCACACGAGAGGCCCTCCGTGTCAGGGAGGCGTATGTCTCCTACTTCTGCAATGAGGGAGCTGTTGGCTGGCAACCTGGTGTTTGAGCATTCATTTAAAACGGCTCTTTTAAGAGCCACCCACATACAATAAAAAGCATGACTTCCATTTATGCATTAAATAATACATTATGTGGTAGCTATCCTATGTCCTCAAAGCATAGGCCTACTTTTACAATAACATTGTAGATTTTAAAATAATGAACACAACAGCTAGTTTTTTGAAAAATTTGTATTGTATTGAATTTTCAACAACAGTGTCACGACACAACAAACAAAACAATATAGTAATATTATTTGATATAATATATATATATTAGTATATATAATATATATATATATATTAATATATATAAACATATTAATTAATAATATATATATATATATATAATTATATATATATATAATTATATATATATTCATATAATTATATATATATATATTCATATAATATATATATATTATATATATATATTATAGCCTAGTATACATGCCAGAGTGAAACAGAACAACAAATATAGTATTATTATATTATATAATATATATATTAATATATATATATATATATATAATTTAATAATATATATATATATATTAATATATATATATTATAGTAAACATGTCAGAGTGAAACAGAAGATCAAATATAGTATAATTATATTATATATATATATATTAATGTATATATATTAATAATATATATATATATATATATATATATATGAATATATATATATATTAATTAATAGTATATATATATATGAATATATATATATATATATATATATTCATATATATTATAGTATACATGTAAAAGAGTGAAAGAACATCACTAAATTGTTAAATGGAAAGGTGTGTGTGTGTGTGTGTGTGTGTGTGTGTATAAATGGCATGTGAGGGAGAGAGAACAGGGTGCAGCTGACAGCACTGCGAGGGTAATAAGCTTACACCCCTCACAATGTTGTCAGCTGCGCCCCGTTCCCCTCACCCCACGGGTCAACCTCACGGCACTTGGCCTCGTATACCATCCTATACATCTGAAATTTTAAATCCTGTCTGGTTCTGTGGGACAGCAATTTAAGGTCCTCTTGGAGGCTACGAAAGAACAGTGAGTCAGCGTCCTCTGGAGGAGGACTCTGACCCACTCGATTACTAACTGCCTCTATGGCTGTGAGGAGCCTCTCCTCCACATCCAGGCTGCGAGTCTGGCCTCTGCCTTTCTTGGGCCTGCTGTGGCCTGCTGCCTGCTCCTCAGCCTGTGCAGGTGGCATCTGTTCTACCGGTGCTCTCCCTGGTTCCTCCTGGTCCTCGACCGGTGCTCTCCCTGATTCCTCCTGGTCCACGACCGGTGCTCTCCCTGATGCTGCCTGCTCTGTGTCCTCACACTCACTCTCACTTTCACTCACTGGCCCTGGTTCTCCCATGTTGGTCTGGCTTTCGCGGTCGTCCATGAATGGACCAATAAAAGCCATAATGCCTGCATACTTCCAGGGCTTCCCGCCACCTGCCCCTGCGCCGCTCCTCCTCCTTTCCTTTTCCTTTTTCTTATTTTTTCTGTAAGTGTCCCTGAGACTCTTCCATTTCTTGTTGCACTCATCGACTATTGAACACAAAACAGAAAACACAGCTGTCATTTGGTATCAACATAACATACATATAGCCTGCCACAATCGGTTGAATATCTAATATCTTTCTAACTTTAAAAAACACTTTAGTATTTTTTAAGACGATAGTCGCACATCCCTCGTAACAACGCCGTGAAGGTGAACCCTCCCGGACTCCCGGAGGAGGAGCCGCACGTCCACACGCACCGGACACCAGAATACCAACACACATGTTTTACATTTGATTGCTTTTAAATAAAGTTGTGTGCAGTTATACGGTTAAATAGGATTATTAAAAGTGTTCATGTCTCCTTCCTGGTCCAGAACCGCTTGGTCCATGCCGTTAATAGGCGGCCTGCTTCGTGCGTGTGCTTGTAACAATGATATTTAAGCTGATTATTACGGTATTGTATTGTCAACGCATAACAACTGATTTTATATTAAAAAAAGGCAACTCGCATAAGCGCGCAAAAAGGTTGATTTTGTTGGATTGTAGGAGGGCGCACGGCCCAGTAGTTCCCCGCCTAGCAGCTACTGATGAATGAATGAATGAATAGATGCCGGAATTGGGCGGTAACTTTCGATAATAAATTATACTATATATTCATCCTCAATTAAAATGCATTGAAGTGACACGTTTGCTCCGTGCATTATTCATTTGCACAACGTTATTAAGTATTTTCAATATTTGAAAACCCATTCAGAGCAAGGAAGATTAGTATGCTAGGATCTCGGTTAGCAGACATGTATCGCGCCTATTTTACAATAATAATATTTTTCAATAACTCACTCACCAGACCAACCAACCACGCGTGACACCTCCGCCCAGGCAAGAGCCTTTTTGTTGCGGTCTCTAAAACAAAAAAGGCTTGGGTCATACAAAACCGGGTGGCCCGCCACAGCCGCGATTAACTTCTCCGTCGACATTTTAGTAGGAACCAAAAAAGTACAGTAGGAACCAAAGTGCCGGTGTTTCCCGGGACCCACCCAAACGGAGGACGTCAACATTCCGATTGGCTGTCAGTTTTTGCCGCTGAAACGCGTCATAGTCATTTGCATAAAGTTAAACTGTCTTCAACTTTTTTTTGACGCTCTGACGCTCAACTTTTGACGCTGGAAGCGTTTGACGCTTGTGACGCTTTGGACGCTCTTGCCCATTGAAAGTGAATGACTTCCGGCGTCTTTGCAGCGCAAGACGCTTTTGGTGTGAACGTACAGTTAAGAACACACAATGAGAAGTAATACTCTTTGGATGAGACTGAAACTCTCCGTTTAATGGCACTCCTCGCTAGAACAACATTACCTCCTCACTGGAACCATAGATCTATGACCGGAACCACACACATATCGCCAATCACCATGGCAACTCCATAAACAAATCCCATTTACACTAGTCCCCACTGGAGTGTTACATTACTACGTTTTGAATCTCAAATGGACCATTGTTTTATACACTTTTACACCAGTCAGCAAATATGCTACAGGTCCACAGTGGTGTGTTAAAACCCGCCGCGCACACACACACACACGCGTTTTTTTCCAATAGCTGCGCAGTATATGGACTCAACTGAAACACGGGAGGACACGCTGTATTTATCAAATTGATTGGGTCTTATTAGTCATATATACCTTTTGTCATTTAATCCTTCTTGTGTGGGTACTCCTTTCCCATTGCCATGGCTTGCTACGCGACGGATAATGCGCTCTGTAGCGCTCCAATCAGTGGCGGTTGTAGGGGGGGGGGCCAGTGCCCCCGGAACTCTGAGTCCGGACCCCAGAGTCATTAAAATAAAATGAATCGGTATTTTAATGAATTAATGACACATTTAAGTATGTAATTCCAATTGTAATCAATTAATGGCACATTTAAGTAATTATTTAATGGTGTATTTATTTATTTTTGGCACTTTTAGTCCTCCATAAAACTGTACTGTATCTTGATTACTTGACTTGATTCATGTTGGTGTCTTACAGGTTTGTGTGTGTGTGTGTGTGTGTGTGTGTGTGTGTGTGTGTGTGTGTGTTTGCAGACTCTGCCTGCAACCCTTTTCATCATTTTTTTTGTAACTTTGTTTCCCACATAATGAGGTTGAAAGGGCATAGGTTGCTGTATTAATAAGTACTTCAAAAAGGAACGTTTGTTGTAGGTGTGCTCCTTGTATATAATATCATAATGTTACTGCATATTACATAATGTACACACTCGGGCAGTAGCCCCCGTGGCACTTTCAAAATTTCCCCCGAGGGAATTTTCTAGTTACTATTATTATTATTATAGGGTAAACCCATCATCACCACTTACTGTCACCATCCCATTTTGTCATGTCCAACTTTCCTTTCCTTCTTTGTTAACCTTGTAATTTCTTATCATTAATAAAAAACAAAAAGAGATGTTCAAGATATTTCTTTGGAAGGAGCCCCCCGGCCGTGGAGGTCCCCTCCTTCGCTTAAGGTTCTTGTGCAAATATAAATAAAGGAAAAGAATAAAACAAAGAGTCAATGTCAATTTGAACACCTTGCTTCATATTACTGACAAGTTGACGCTTAAGAATAATCAGCTTTTACACAAAAACACTTTTTATCGCAGTAATGACATCTAGAGTTGTTCCGATTCCGATACCAGTATCGGAAATTGCTCCGATACTGCCGAAAATGCTGGCATCGGTATCGGCGACTACTGGAGTCCAGGCACCGATCCGATACCACGTAATTTATTCAATTAGTAATCTAATAGGGGCTATGCGCAACATACTTCTGCATTCTGCGAAACAGGTCTCATCACATCCGGTTCAGGTCCGCTGTACCGCGCTCACATTATTTTATTTATTAATCCGCACTTCCAGATAGGGTGGCCATTCGTCCGGCTTTAGACCGGACTGTCCGGTTCCCCCCTCCCGTCGGCCGTAGGTCCGCGGTGTGTTGCGATCGCGCGCCCCGCCCCCATGTCAGCCGTAAGTCCGAGGCGCGCACCCCCCCCCCCCCCCCCCCCCACGGGCTGAGGTGTCCTCCTTTTCAACAACTCATAAATGGTCACCCTACTTCCAGACCGTCGCCGGGGCTTCAGAGTAATGTGTCCGAGGAGAGCAGCCCTCTCCCGGACACACACGCTAGCTTTTACCGCTGTGTTGTTTTTGTTTTTTAATCCGCACTTCCAGACCGTCACCGGGGCTTCAGAGTAATGTGTCCGAGGAGAGCAGCCCTCTCCCGGACACAAGCTAGCTTTAACCGCTGTTTTTTTTTTTCTTTCTTTTTTCATCCATCTTTTTTTCTCCCTAACATTCAGATGTTAAAATTAAATAAAACGCCAACACTAAAAAGGGCTAACTATTAACTATCCAGCTGTTAACTGTTCTATTTAAAAATAAATGGCTTGAATTTGCTCTTTGTTTTCATGTTTTACAAAGAGTTTAACCTGAGCCAGGCCTTACCACTATGATAATCATATCACAGTCATGCATGTATGCTTTTTTAAAATTTTTTATAACATACTGGTATCGGATCGGTACTCGGTATCGGCCGATACCCACAGCACAAGTATCGGAATCGGTATCGGGAGGGAAAAAATGGTATCGCAACATCTCTAATGACATCTGTTAACATAGTTATTTATGAATTTAAAAGTCTAGATAGTAACATTCATAATTACGTATTGACCACCAATAAACCGAATATGTACTGGGCTTCATTCTGCCTTATCCCCCCCCTTGCAGCTCCAGGAGTGCAAGTAACTTCATTCACGCTTATTTAGCACACTCACGCAACGTAATGGCGTCTATAACCGCGTCATACTACTCCGTTACAGTCCCACACTTGTACGTCGCTAGGCCCTTGCAAAGAACAGACAGACTAAAATTAACCTTAGGCCTAATGAACCATATTAATTTTCTTGCTCGTCCAAGTAAATAGAATGGCCAACGCCATTTTCCTTTGTCCCACGAGGGAATTCTTCAGGGGCAGTCGTCGGGGGAGGGGGGGGGGGGGGGGGGGGGAAAGGTTGGGTTTTGGTCTGGGTGGGGGTAGGGGTGGTCGGGATGGGGGTAGTCGGGGAGTCTTGGCCAGTGGTGGGGGTATCAGGAATGTATGTTAATTCCTGGTCTTTGCCAGGGGGGGGGGAAGGGTTTCTTAGGAGGGGATTTGGAAGGGGGTTATTTAGGTGGATTTTAACAAGAGATAATACTATTCACTCTATAAAACCTATGGTGTACTGCATAAGCTCCCAATATGGCTTACAGGGATTTGTAATCTTGTCTATGCTCCCTGTGATATTAGCACACTTTATATCTTCCTAGTTAATACTGTGTATATGTCCATCTATGTGTGTGTGTCTATGTGTTACAGTGAAAGATAAGTTTACTCTCCACACGTGGGGCCATAAAACTGATTCCTGACCCAGGAATGTGAGCATCCCTCATCTTAGTGGAGAACAAAAGGGTCATAAACTGCTCCCACGTGGTGGGATTCCTTTAGTCACATGTACCATACTCTGCAGACAAAACGAAGATGCACCGTAGCAAAGCTAGCAAGCATTAGCACATGCAGGGTTAGTCACACAAAAGGTATTATGTTTCATGCAAGTTAGCTTAGCTCTTTGAGGATGGAAATATTGCCAGCAATATGTTCTCAATCGACCTCCGGAGGCTTTTACTCCATTTCCAATAACATATTCTCAAGGAGACTTGGACTCCGAGGTTTAATAACATATTCTCCAGGAGACTTTTGACTCCGAGCTTTAATAACATATTCTCCAGGAGACTTTTTACTCCGAGCTTTAATAACATATTCTCCAGGAGACTTTTGACTCTGAGCTTTAATAACATATTCTCCAGGAGACTTTTGACTCTGAGCTTTAATAACATATTCTCCAGGAGACTTTTGACTCCGAGCTTTAATAACATATTCTCAAGGAGACTTGGACTCCGAGGTTTAATAACATATTCTCCAGGAGACTTTTGACTCCGAGCTTTAATAACATATTCTCAAGGAGACTTGGACTCCGAGGTTTAATAACATATTCTCAAGGAGACTTGGACTCCGAGGTTTGTAACATATACGATACTGGCCCTTTGCTTCTTCTATATGGTCGTAAAATGACGACATAATATCACTTAACTAATTCCCAATCAGTTATCAGTGCCTGTTCATTTTCACGTCGGCTTAACTAACGACTATGGACCGGAATAATGGAGCTTTACAACAACACACACTAGCCACCTCTGTCACCTAATATCTCTATAGTTAACTATTGCAGATTCAGCCATTTTAGGGCAATTGGGTCTGCTTATCTGGTTTAATGGCCGGCTTGTGACAGAAATGGCGAGTTGTGCGCTACCACGAGGCCCCGCTTCTCCCGGTCCAAGGCCTCTTCCTCTGCATCACGTCGGGAAGTCACCAGATTGTAGAGATGTTCATTGAGGAAGAAGGCCCCCGACTCAGGATCGCTTTTAACTCACTTTATTTGTTTAGCCTTAGGTATTTATCTATGAATCAAAAGGAGGGGTATGTATAGTTCACGCGTGGAGCGACCCTTAACCGGATATCTGTCCAGATACGCGGCCTGTAGGGTTTCTCGCTTCCCCCGGATGTGTTGTTTGGTAGTACCTGGGCAGGCGTGGCCTCTATGACGCATACTATGCTCTGGTTGGCTAGTGTTTAGCGCCCGACCCCAGTGTATTATGTGTGCCGCCATCTGGTGGCCAGGTGCGGTTAATACAAGTTATATATTTATTTCTATTCCTTTGTGGCTATGTGTAGATATTACAGCCTGTTGATACATATGTTATTATTTATTCTTAACAAGTTTCAAACAGAGATCCAGCAGGGAGAGTCAGTGTCAGAGCAATCTGTCATAGGTCCTTAAGGAAGAGTGAAAAGCCCCACGACCTCAGAGTAGGGAGAAACAAAACACGTGTAACCTAATGGTTCAAGTGCTGGGTTGTTTATGTGGCTTGAGCTGATGATGTGGATGTAGAATAGAGAATAAGTCTAGTTTTCTGACATAAACCTAAACATAGCTTTCATTGACAACCCAGAAACTGTTCCTGTTCTGTATAAGTATAAGTTTAAGCATATCCATGGTCGGGTACATAAGTCAGTGTGAGGTAAGAGCTGAATGTATACCCTGAATCTTGGATAGTCTTATCTGTTCAATCTGTTCGATTTATACTGCTCTTACTCTATTATGATTCCTGAACCCCATTTAACAGGTAAGTGTAGCATACGTTTAGGTGTTATAAGTTTAAACCCAGGGGTGGCCAAACTTGCTTTTATATTACTCCATGCACCGGTCATTCATTAAATAACTCTGGAGTACTATAGCATCATTGAAAGAACAGGGGTTTAACCCTTAACTGGTCTGGGTTTTAACTTCTAACTGGTCTTGTTATGGTCCTGGACAGCGTGTGTTTTTCTATGTGACCTGCAAAGCACCAAAAATTTTGGCCACCCCTGTTTAAGCCTATTCATGGTCAAGTACATGAGTCAGTGTGAGGTAAGAGCTGATAAAGTAATTGTACCCTGAATCTAGGCTGTCTTGTTCAGTGTTTTACTCACATTGTTACACTTCTATGATACCTGAAAGCCATTTCAGAGATAAGTGCCTGCTGTCACCTCTCTTATTTGGTGCTCTTTCATAGTAGTGACAAATGACATCAACGTGACATGTAAGTAATTGTGTTTTCTTTTATAGATTACTTTTGAAAACAGCTCCCCTGTCAAAATTGCAGCTGCGGAATGCGGCTGCGGAATGCTCCTGCGTTGCCGGAAGAGTCCTGTGCAACCACAATGTTGCACTTCTGTTCCAAACTGCGCATTATTCAACCCTGCGACTGAAGGCCGTTCCCCCCGTCCTTAGCTGCACAGAGACTGAGCAGCGATGGCATAAGCCACAGACTATGTAAGTACAAGCAATATTAATTAATATTATGAATTATATATTGTTCTTTGTGTACTTTGTCTATAGGGTGTGAAACCAGGCAGGGTGAGCGACATGATCATTATCTCGACCAAGCCAAAATCTAGGCAATACACGGTTGCTGATGGTGTAAGGTAATATTTACTTATCTTCCTTTTATTAGTTTGTTTGTATTATTCTTTCCCTCATTTTCCTCCAACTCCTAATTATGATGTTACTTTTTCTTTCTCTTTCAAAGGAGTAAGCGCTACAAAGCAGTGCGGGGAGACTTGCCGGACACAGATGTCTTAAAGGTTGCTGAGGCCTACAAGGACTTTGATGCAGAGATTGCGTCACTTATTACCACCATGGCCATAACCTGTGATGTTCCCCTTGTCGACTCAGCCTTCGGACCTGTCCAAGAAGGTAGCCCCATCTCCTATCAGTATCCAACGGCAATTAGTCGAGTGATAGTGTGCCACCCAGACGTGCCCCCTCCACCACCTCTGCCATTAGAAGGCTATAGGCTGGATCCCTCCACCTGTAATTTTGTGTGCACTCATGAACAGCAGCTCCAGTTAATGTCACTTGCAATTACGTTGGATATGGCAAGGAAGATAGAAATAGCTACAAGGGACCAGAGCAACAGTGTGGAGTGGCACAAAGTCAGGAAGCCGAGGCTCACTTCTTCTCGATTTAGGGAGGTTTGCCATGTTAGAGGGCACAGTTCTTCTCAGAACCTAGCAGACAGAATATGGAAAGGTGGGGTTCAGACAGCATTAATGAAAAAGGGGCTGGCATTGGAGCCTGTGGCCATCCAAGAATACAGCAGGATGAAAAATGTCAATTACTGGCCGTGGCTTTGTCATACACCCAGATGTTCCTTGGCTAGGATCCTCTCCAGATGGTGTTGTGTTTGATCCAAATGAGAGCCCACCATTTGGACTGATAGAAGTTAAATGCCCCAACTCAAAAAGCTATGTTGACTGTAAATACTTGAAAATGCAGAGTGGCACATTAAAACTAAAGCCCAGCCACAGCTACTACTGGCAAGTCCAGGGGCAGTTATTACTCACAGGGATGCAATGGTGTGATTTCATTGTTTTTGCTGAGGACGACATTCTTGTGCAGCGTATTTATAGGGATGCTGCAGTGGCAGGGGTTATAAGGGAGAAGGGGGATTATTTCTTTTTTCACTTTTATCTTGGTAAAAAATGAGTTGTAATCTTCAATGTGTGTGAGTTTGTGTTTGTGTTATTAAATTATACATTGGCTTACGTTATTTTCTGTGTGTTTATTTATATTTATATATATATTTATATATTTATAAGTCAGTAAAACCCAAAATGTAGTGTAAAGACCACAATGACACAGTGACTGTTTTTTAAGGGTCAAGGTACAACTTTTATTCATTGTTGAGTTGCCCACGCTTTAACTAGCGGCCCATTCTGATAGTTTACCAGGAAGCAGGCCACACTGAACAACTCCTCTATGTTCCCACACACAGAGGTATTTGTGTGTCGAATAATTTGTTCTCTTTTACCCTCCTTATGCACCTCTCCACATGCACTCTCAGACGTGCAATTGCCTGCGTCCGCCTGACATCCTCTCTACTCATCTGCTTTTTATTGGAAAGAAAGGCGGGGTCGGTACACCTTACATCCAGCAAGGTTGTCAACTAAGAAACCTTTGTCCACCGTGATAGCCATGTGTGGCTGCAGAAGCTTTGTAATTCCTGAACGTTTAAAGATTTCGCGATCACTCATTGATCCCGCATAGAGCCCGGATACAAAGGTAATGGCACCATGGGGAGCCATGCCAATCATTGCCTTGAATGTTGTGTGTGACTTGTAGCTTGAAAACACTTCACTGTGTAGTAGAAGAGATGAGGGTGTTTGGCAGAAGATCTCTGTGCAATCAAGCACCACATGTGTGTCAGCAAATGCAGAAAACTCAGGTGGTAGGTGAGCTCTGACTACTTCAGGTGGGATCCAAAGACGCTGGCTTCCCAGAAGACAATACAGGAAGTGTGTCCAAGTGGACACAATCCGACTGGCAGTGCTGCGGTGGATACTGAACCTCTCTGCAAGGTCCTGGAGCAGTGAACCAACTGACAGATGCATCAGGAAGAGCAGCAGCTCTTCAATAGGTGGAAGTTTCTGTTGAAAAGCATACGAAAAATTGTAACATTGCAGACTAACATTATCATTATTTGTTGTTATTAAGAGATTAAATAGGAAAACATGAAACAAGTGTGATCTTTGTAGCATTATACTTTCTAATTAGTTAAACTCAAGCACTGGTAATTATGAAACACTATGTGTAGCAAGTTCACAGAGTGGGCGGACACAGGCTTGGCGTTATCGAACGCGTGGTTCGCTTTATTCTTCAAAAGCGGACAACAGGTAAATCAGTGGCTGCACGTCTCGTGCACCGTGGGGTCCACAACACGGTGGCCTGGCTCTCGGGGCTTTCGTCCCCACTCGCTCTCCACGGGACCGTCTCTCTCTCTCTCTGATCAACCCCTACTGAAAGGCAAAGCAGGCACATAAATACACACTTCCTGATTGGGTCTGATTGCGGACACCTGTCGGCAACCAGACCCAATCGCCCCCGCCGACCTGGTGCTCCATACTCCCCCCTACCGGCGAGACTCCGCCCCCCTCCACATACCCCCACCGCCCGACATAGGCCGGGGACCCATCCGGCCGTAGCCTACTCCCCCCCCCCGGAACGGGAGAGGAAGTCAGCCACGACCATCTGCGACCCCGGCCTGTGGGCCACCCGGAAATGGAAGGGCTGCAACGCGAGGTACCACCGGGTGATCCTCGCGTTGGCCTCCTTCATCCGGTGGAGCCACTGGAGGGGGGCGTGGTCGGAATAGAGGGTGAACTGGCGACCCAGCAGGTAGTAGCGGAGGGCGCCGACCGCCCATCGGATGGCGAGACACTCCTTCTCGATGGTGCTGTACCGACCCTCCCGGTCCGATAGTTTCCGGCTCAGGTACAGCACCGGTCGGTCGGCCCCCCCTACCTGCTGGGTCAGGACCGCGCCCAACCCCCTATCCGACGCGTCTGCCTGCACGGAGAAAGGGAGAGCAAAATTAGGAGCACACAGGACGGCTTCCCCGCAGAGGGCTGTTTTAATAGCATCAAACGACACCTGACATGGCTCCGACCACTGGACCGTATCTGGGGCCCTCTTCCGGGTGAGGTCGGTCAAGGGGCTGGCCAGGTCGGAGAAGTTTGGGACAAACTGCCGATAGTACCCCCGCCAGCCCCAGGAACCGCCTCACCTCTTTCTTGGTCCGGGGGCGGGGGGCGGCCGCGACCGCCGCGGTCTTACCGACCTGCGGCCGGACCTTCCCCCGCCCCAGGTGGAACCCCAGATACTGGATCTCCCTCCGCCCGATCACGCACTTCTTCGGGTTGGCCGTGAGCCCCGCCCGTCTCAGCGACTGAAGGACGGCCGCCACCCGCTGCATATGCTGCCCCCAGTCGTCTCCATAGATGACTATGTCGTCGAGGTAGGCGGCAGCATATGCAGCATGAGGCCGCAGCACCCGGTCCATCAGCCGCTGGAACGTGGCTGGGGCCCCGAACAACCCGAACGGAAGTACCTTGAATTGGTATAGACCGAGCGGAGTGGAGAACGCCGTTTTCTCTCGGGCTGCTGGAGACAACGGAATCTGCCAGTAGCCCTTCGTGCAGTCCAGGGTCGTGTAGTAGGTGGCCATGCCAAGCCGGTCCACAAGCTCGTCGATCCGAGGCATCGGGTAGGCGTCGAATTTAGACACCGCATTCACCCTACGGTAATCCACACAGAACCGGACAGCCCCGTCCGGCTTCCCCACAAGCACGACGGGGCTGCACCAGTCGCTGTGGGACTCCTCGACGACGCCCAAGTCTAGCATTGCTGCCAATTCGCGCCGTACCACGTCTTGCTTGTGTACGGGCAGCCTGTAGGGGCGTGTCCGCACCGTTAACCCCGGTTGCGTCTCGATGTCGTGAGTTATTAACGGGGTGCGACCGGGCAGGGGCGAAAAGACGTCGGCGAACTGGAGCTGTAGAGAGACCACGTCCGCCGCCTGACTCTCCGACAGATCCTCTCCTCGGCCGACCGGAGGGACAGGCCCCGGGGCAGGGACTTCCGGTCCAAGCTCCTCTCCCTCCGGTAGCGTCGTGGCGAACGCGACCGGGACCACATCATTCCACCTTTTCAGGAGGTTGATGTGGTAGATCTGTCGGGCGTCGCCCCTGTCCGACCGCACTACCTCGTAATCCACGTCCCCAACTCGCCGTGTGACCACAAAGGGACCTTGCCACTTCGCGAGTAATTTGGTGCTAGAGGTGGGCAACAGAACAAGGACCTTGTCCCCCGGCGTGAGATCGCGTAATCTAGTCCCTCTGTCGTACAGGCGTTTCTGATTCTCCTGGGCTTGGCGCAAATGCTCACGTGACATTACCCCGAGCGAGTGGAGCTTTGCACGCAAGTCCATGACGTACTGGATTTCGTTTTTGCTGTCGCTGGACCCCTCCTCCCAGGTTTCTTTAATGAGGTCCAGGACGCCCCTGGGCCTGCGCCCATAGAGCAACTCAAACGGGGAAAACCCTGTGGAAGCCTGAGGCACTTCCCGCACCGCAAACAACAGAGGGTCTAGCCATTGATGCCAATTTCGAGCATCCTCCAGTACAAACTTCCGGATCATGGACTTTAACGTCCGGTTAAACCTCTCACACAAGCCGTCTGTGGCTGGGTGATAGACGCTCGTGCGGATGGCCTTGACCTTCAACAACCCGTAAAGTTCCTTGATCGTGCGTGACATGAAATTGGTGCCCTGGTCAGTGAGAATCTCCTTTGGGATTCCCACCCGCGATATGACGTGAAACAATGCCTGCGCAACACTCCTCGCGGAGATATTGCGCAACGGAATTGCTTCCGGGTATCGGGTTGCGTAGTCGATCAGGACTAACACAAATCGATACCCTTGTGCGGAACGTTCTAATGGCCCGATAATGTCCATGCCCACGCGATCGAATGGGACCTCCACCAGGGGAAGGGGCCGCAAGGGAGCCCTGGGGATGGCCGGGGGATTCACCAACTGGCACTCGGGGCAGGAGGCGCACCAGCGGCGCACTTCCGCCCGAATTCCCGGCCAATAGAACCGGGCCATTATCCGGTTCAGTGTTTTGTCGTACCCCAAATGGCCCGCCATTGGGTTGTAATGCGCCGCCTGGAAAATCATTTCCCGGCGGCTCCTGGGTACCAGCAACTGGGTAACAACCTCCTCACTCTGGGTGTCACGACTCACCCGATAAAGCCTGTCCCTAATCACCACAAAGTGTGGGTAAGTCAGCACTGCGTCTGGCTGTACCCGAAGACCATCAATGGAAATCACTTGGTCGAAGGCGGAGCGTAGAGTAGCGTCACGAGACTGCTCAAGGGGGAAATCGTCCACCGGTGGAAATGTCGACGCTCGGCCCTCGGGCTGAGAACCTCCCGCCTCCTCCCCCGATCCCTGAGCAGCGTCGGACACCCTCGCATCGGCGCAGAACACAGCACATGACTTACATGTCCCTATCTGTCGTGTCCGTACCCCCGCACTCTCGCTAACTGCCCCTGGAAACCCAGCCCAATCTATCCCTAGAATCAGGGGGTACGTGAGGCTCGGACTAACCGCCGCCTTGACCCTATGCGTTTTTCCCCCATAACGAATTTCGATAGGGACCAAGGGATACGTGTGAACATCCCCGTGTATGCATCTCACCGCAACGCTCGACGCCTCGAGCAATGCCTCGGACCGCACCAGGCGCTGATGGATCATGGTCTGCATACAGCCGGAATCCAACAGCGCCTGGTACGTACCCCGTTGTATCCTCACCGGGATACGGTACGCCTCGCCGGGACCGTAGGGAGGGATCGGGGCACCGGTGACGCGGACAACCTGGCCCACCTCCATCATCGGGCAGTCCCTCCGAAGGTGTCCCGGCCGTCCGCACCGCCAACACCCCTCCCTTGCCGTCTGATGGCCCGCCTGCAGGAGGGGGGGGGAAGGTGATTCATGCGCCTGCTCTGGCGTAGGCCCCCCCCCCCCACCTCGCTCTTGGTAGCGGGGTGGGTTTGTACCCTCGCAGGGCCGCCGCCCCGGTCCGCGGGCTCGGGGTTGGTGCTGGTGGTCTTCTGTCGGGCGAGGGGGGAATCAGGTGGCCCTCCGCGATGTTGACGGCCGCCGAGAGGCTCTCGGGCCGGTGGTACCGGACCCAGGTGGATGTTCTGGCTGGGAGCCCCTCGACGAACCTCTCGAGGGCCACCTGCTCCACGATCTCCTCGGGGTTGTTCCTCTCCGGGGCCAACCACCTCCTCGCCTGGTCCCGCAGCTGCTGGGCGTAGGTGAAGGGCCGATCGCCTTCTGAGAAGGTGAGGGCCCGGAACCGGCGGCGATGTTCTTCCGGGTTTAGGCCTAGCCGGTCCCGGATGGCCTTGTCCACCGCCTCGTAGTCCCGCTGGGCCCCTGCTGGTAGACTGTGGGCCGCGAGCTGGGCCTCGCCCGTCAGGAGCGGCAGGAGGCGGTGAGCCCACTCCTGGCGTGGCCACCCGGAGACCTCGGCCACCCCCCGGAACGTCTCCAGGAAGGCCTCCGCGTCGTCGGTCTCGCCCATCTTGGGGACGTGGATGTGGCCCACCGCCCCCGCCGCTCTGGGTTCTCGATCGCGGTTGCCGGAGACGAGGAGCTCCTGGAGGACCGCCCGATCGGCGGTCAACGACTGGCCCAGCTCCAGGAGCACCTCGTTCTGCGTCCGCTGTAGTTGGGTCTGCCGGTCGGACATCTGCGTGAGATGTCCGAGTATTGCTGCCAATGGTGACTGCTCCATCGCCGCACTCTAGCCCCACATTGGGCGCCACTGTAGCAAGTTCACAGAGTGGGCGGACACAGGCTTGGCGTTATCGAACGCGTGGTTCGCTTTATTCTTCAAAAGCGGACAACAGGTAAATCAGTGGCTGCACGTCTCGTGCACCGTGGGGTCCACAACACGGTGGCCTGGCTCTCGGGGCTTTCGTCCCCACTCGCTCTCCACGGGACCGTCTCTCTCTCTCTCTGATCAACCCCTACTGAAAGGCAAAGCAGGCACATAAATACACACTTCCTGATTGGGTCTGATTGCGGACACCTGTCGGCAACCAGACCCAATCGCCCCCGCCGACCTGGTGCTCCATACTCCCCCCTACCGGCGAGACTCCGCCCCCCTCCACACTATGTAACAGAACTTTGACACTGCCAAATTAGGTGCCATAAACTTTCATTATGAATGAGTGCAATATGCAATGATGCATGATTATTAATTGTTACTCACAGATATTAGCCTCTATTCAGAAGAACCCCTCGAACATATTATTTATTTTAGCCTACTGTACATACCGTTGTTGGGTGAGAGACTGTGCTGCTGCTGGAGGATGCTGTCTTGTTGGTGCTGGTAATCCTCACCATCTTGCTGTTCACGGCAGGCTCCACCAATTTCCAAAATGCCATGAAGTGCTGGTAGGACGCAAACCTGGTGAAGAAACGAAAGTCCGAGTTCGATCCTTCCAGACGGTGTAAACCAAATCGCTGCCGTAGCGTTAGCACCTCGATTCTACTTTCCATCTCATTTAATTTAAGTTGCATGGCATCGATCTCCGCCGCCATCCCACTTGCTCTCTCTGGAGTAACATGGTACATGTGATCAGCTGCCACTGCCACAACTTCCATCTCGGAGTCAGAGTCAGAACCTAAATCCGGGACATCAATGACAGGCCGTGGACACCGATCCCAAACACTGGGTCTTCCTGGAGGTTGCTCATGCCCATTCCATTCAGTACGGGTATTGTTCCCTTTTGTAATCTCCTCAGTCCACTAGGAGTCACAATGATATCCGTGGCATTAAAATGCCTGCTGCAGACCCGGGTGTTTTTAGTAGGGGTAAAGTTGTCTCTTCGGATCGTTCTCATCCACTCAGCCCTCAGCGCAGAGTCAAGAGGAAATGAATGAAATGAAATCTCTAAAAATTGTATTTAGAGGAGTTTGAGCACTGTGGCACACAACAATGTAGAGCTGAATTTCTCACCTTTTGGTAGGCAAGTTGCCGTTCTTTTACACGAAAAACACTCATTTTTTCAAAACAAACTTGCTGGTATCTGCCGCTAGCTGTCAAACGCATAGAGGAAGTAATGGACCGGAAGCGTCACCACCCACACCGAAATTCGGAAGTAGAAACCGTTGCAGAACCCTGCAACTAGCGAATTGGGTCTCGCCTTCCACTCGTCACTCAACGGTGCGTACCGTTACGGCCTCTGAACCAGCCCCTGGGCTGACAGTTCATCGACAGCATTTATGGCCGTGTGGCATGCAATGTACGTTGCTATCCGCAGTTCCCATCTTTTCTGGCTATCCAGGGTTACTGGACTCTGCTTACAGTAAACTGTCTGACCGTTGGCTGGGCAGGCTAGCACTTTGTATGCTTCTTGGTAGTAGCATGACCTTTCAGATCTTTTAAATGACCACGGATATCAATTTGCAGTGTGCCTTCCCTTCTTCTTTCCCTGGTGCAATCCAGAGACGGGTCTGTCTGCGGCCTGCAAGAGAGGGGCGTGTCATGTAGTAGGCGTGTCGTGTAGTGACGTCACTACACGACACGCCTACTACACGATTCTAAAAGGGAAATCACGTTGAACCACGCGAGATGTTAAATGAGACCCGCCGAAAGCGAGTATACGAAGTATTGAACAATGCAGGTGCCTCTCAACATTACCCAGACAGTAAGTGTGAATATATTGTATTTAATAAATGTAAAACACTTATACATTTGCCGCATATAGTTGTATTATTATATTATTTTCCTGTTTGATAAGTGACATGTAGCATACATATATACGTTTCTATTCTAAACGATCCTAAAAGGTTGAGCCAAGTAGATAAATCTAAGCTAGGAATTATGGCTGTTGTAACGTAACGTAACGTTAGCCAGCATGATGATGATGATGGCATCATACCGGTAATTTTGATTATTATTACCAGCTCGACGCTGACATGAACACGCCATGTCAGTATAATGGAGAGCTTGTCCACAAGCTTTTGTGTTGTACCATTTGTTTGGTTGAAGTTGTTGTTCAAATTTGCAGTCAAACACATAGTACCTACAGTCACAAAGGTCAAAGTTTCTTAATGAATGGACATCACCCTGAACAGATTAACAGGCCATAAAAAGTCACTCTACCAGCATACTAAATATGATGTATAAAGAAATTAACTAATGCAGTGCAATGGAAGCCATGTGTATGGGTTTCTACTGATGGTCTACTCATGTGCCATCAACAACAGGTTTCTTGTCAATAACAGAAATTATTTTGCCATATACTGGACCAGGGGGTCACATGACCCTTATGTTTTTGATGAAACTGAGTTCTGTGCACAAATTTAAAAAAACAACAACAACTTATGTTTGCTTTCAGCTCCATCCAACCATCCTTGTGGATGGCAATAAGCTGCTTCCGGTTCACAGAGAACAAAAACACACATGTGTTATTTGTCTCCAAACCGGAGAGCATGCAAAAATGTTTACGCACATGCACACCCATGAAAGGGCAGCTGTTCGACATGGAGGTATGTTTTAATTTTGAAATCTAGAGAAGGCCATGCAGGTGTTGTGAAATGTCAATTTGTTATTTGTTTAAGGCGAGGAGTTTATACCAATGTGTGCATGAATTATGTGCTGGTGCAGTGTTTTTCAACTCCGGTCCTCGGGGACCACTGCCCCATGTTAGATGTTTCCCTCTTCCACCACACCTGATTCAGATGATTAGCTTGTCATCAAGCTCTGCAGTAGCCTGATAATGAGCCACTTATTTGAACCAGGTGAGTTGGAGCAGGAAAGGTGTAAAACATGCAGGGCAGTGGTCCCCGAGGACCGGAGTTGACAAACTGTATTGGTGAACGTCATAAAAGAATTTCATTTAAGCACAAATTGATGTAATTTCTGTTTGTTTGCAGGTTATAAAATGTACAAGTGCCTGCAAGGCTGTGCTAAAACGGCACATCACCACTGCTGCTATTGTGGCCGCACGGTCACAAGGAAGAGTCTTTTCTTGGCCCATGTTCAAACCTGCAGTACTTTAGGTATTCTTGTTTAGATATTTGTCATATTAACATTTACATGTAACTATTTCTCAGTTTTCAGTTGAAATATGTTTTTTGTCCTCCATCAATACTGCAGCCTCCTCTGTCTCTGCAGTCTCCCCTCCTTCTGCAGCTGCCAGTGGGTCTCCATCCTCCTCTGCCTCTGCCCCTGAAGCCTCAGTGGCCTCTGCTGCCACCCGAGCCCCTGTAGCCACAGCGACCTCCTCTGCCTCTGCTGCCACCCGAGCCCCTTTAAGGCCGCAGTATACTCGCCGTTCCCAAGCTGTCGCGCGCCATTGTGACGTCAAAATGACGTAGATCTCGCCGGCGCGACAGGATTTTGGCCCGTTCGCGCTGTGTCGCGCACCTCTCTTTTTTTTTCAGCGGCGCGCGACAAAGCGGAAACAAACACGGACGAGTTCGAAGGCACATTTTAATGCGCCTTATTGCTAAGGCTTCTTTCTTTATATGTTCTGTTTTATTGTGTGGTGTAGGCCTATATTCTTTCGCTAATAAACCGTGGTTTTACGTAAGTGCTGTCTACTGTTGTTGTGGTCAAAGACGAGTGGAATTACGTGGCTGAAAAACTATCTCAAAGCGGCATTAAGTTATAAAATAAAAGTATATAAGATAATCATTACGTTATTAAGATAGATGCTTACAAACACTATTCATATGAGAACTGCTGCCATACACTGGACTGTTGATGGCTGACAGGTGTGGCAGTGATGTAGAATAATACCAATGTAAAGTAATAGACATAATGCTGTATAGTGAGAGACATCCCGGTGAACTATTCTGATGAAGACACAGGGGTGCCAGTATTAGCATATCTCTTCTTCTAGTGCGTAGAAATAGCAAAGTCGGTCGCCTTTCCTCAGTGGCGCCACCTCTGTTCAGGAGAAGACTGCAACTTCTGTCGCGGCCACCAGCGCGAGTATAAATAGTTACCGTGCTCCCGTGACGTCACATTGTCGCGCGACAGCTTGGGAACGGCGAGTATACCGCGGCCTTTAGCCACAGCGACCTCCTCTGCTGCCGCCCGAGCCCCTGTAGCCACAGCGACCTCCTCTGCCTCTGCTGCCGCCCGAGCCCCTGAAGCCACAGCAGCCTCCTCTGCCTCTGCCGCCACCCGAGCCCCTGAAGCCTCAGTGGCCTCTGCCACTGCCCGAGCCACTGAAGCCACAGCGACCTCCTCTGCCTCTGCCGCCACCCGAGCCCCTGAAGCCTCAGCGGCCTCCTCTGTCTCTGCCACCGCCCATGCCCCCGCTGCCGCCAGTAGGTCTCCATCCTGCAGTGTCTCTCCATCCATCAAATCCAACCCAAACCCTTATCCAAAAATACTCCAATCAAAGCCACAGAAAACCACCTGCACGTTTTGCAATTTGATTGTCAATAAAAAAAAACTAAAAGTACATATTCAGAGACGTCACACATCATCATGTGTTGACGTAACTTCGATTCACCACCTTCCATCCCAATGCGTTGATCAAAAGAACGGGATTTTTGCTGTGCAAAGGACCTTTTCTGGGCCCATTGCACCAATCCACGTTCAAAGGTGTACATGGGGAGACAAACACAAAATAGCATGTGAGTTGGAGCAATGCAGACGGGCGGGGGAGTTTGCACGAAGAAGTGGCCTAATGGGATTTCAGTGCATACATCTGAAATCCATATATTTTTGTCCCATGTCTTCAGAATCACATGTAACCCTTAAAGAAGAAGTTCTGACAGATATGGTTGACAAAAGATGGATTTCTGAAAACACGAGGCAGATCTGTCAGAATATTGTACATACTGGTTTCTTTTCACATCTCACACTTCTAAATGAAAGAACCTTGAAATGGAACAATGCAGATGTGTATTACAATTTTTAGAGAATTCAGACCACGTTCGTTGTATGTGTGTGTGTATATATATCAGATCTTATAGAGCCTCTTACACTCTAAGACTGTCATAAGGGTGTGAAATCAAACTCCACACAACACAATTAAAGGCTACATTCAGTTGTGACTTTCTTTTTTTTATTTGACAAATGTCAATCATCCTGTCTAGGTGACGGTCAGCACCTTGGCTGACAAACAAAGCCTGACAGTGCCAGAGGCTGTAGCAATATTCAAGAGGGGGCCGCAGTATGAACCATGGTAAGATCAATGTGTAAAGAATTGATGATAAGCATATTTCAATGTGTAATGAATGAAGTATATTGCAACATCTAATTGAAAACCTTTAATGTTTTGACAGTGAACTGAAAGCGATAGAAGACAAATTGGTGGGGCACTTATCAGAGGAGGCAACAGTGAACCTTCACAAATTCGCTCAGAGCATGAAGAGAGCTCTCTCCTCTGAAGCATTTATCAGGCGACTGTTCATCACATGTCTGTTTTTTTGTAAACTCAAGCAAGTTTCTGTGCAGAATGCCCTGATACAAATGCATAGAACCATATCTGAGCCATATTATCCACTTAACTGAGCACATAGCCAGTTGATGTATTAGCCTTACGCTATAACTCTCTCATGCATACATACAGGGTGTATATGTGCTGTAAGCAGTGTGCAGTACATGCACATGGTTGTCTATGACCACTTACAGAAGCTTTATTTAATATATCTGAAAATGAATATAAAATATGAAATGTGTTGTATTTATTTTATATTTAATATAATATTTGTACGCTTTTGAATACATTCAAATACAGTGCTCAAAACGGTTAGTATCTACTTTGGGCTCATATCCCTTTAAGAAGTGCGTGTGGTGGGCGTGTCGTGTAGTGACGTGTAGTAGCGTGTCGTGTAGTGACGTCACTACACGACACGCCCACTACACGACACGCCCCTCACTACACGACACGCCCCTGTCTTGCAGCCTGCAGACGGATACTATTGGCAATCCACGACTTTAAAGGCCATGGTGCAGGTTTAATTTTCTAATGAATCTGCGTATTTGCTTGTTGGTAATAAACATTTAAACTGTTATTCATTGTATTTGATGTTGTTGGGTATCACAAAACGTAATATAATACAAAAAGTTGGTTTTTAGCCGTCTATATTTTAGCAGTTCGCGATTGATTCTCATTTCCCCCACAATGCATTGCATGACGTCACATCGGGGAGACAACAGACCAAAGCCCGCCGTGAGACCATTGAGAGAGACGAGTAGAGAGAGACTAGTAAGAGATTGTTCAGCAGATTATACAGATAAATACATATATATAGCCTAGATAGAGAGATAGATAGATAGACAGATAGATAGACAGCATAGAACGATAGATAAATAGATACATAGAGAGAGATAGCCAGATAGCATAGCGTAGCATAGACAGATAGCGTAGATAGCTAGATAGCTACACCCTCGAACCGGTATAATGCCGGGCTACTGTGCTTGTGCCGGTTGTAAACTGGACACAGCTCCATGGCTTCCCGAAGGACAAGGCAACCCTTCGACAGTGGGTCCACTTTGTCCGAGTTAGGCGGGCACATTTTTCAATGACCTCCGTCACCGCCAATACCAAGATTTGCAGCGCGCATTTCAAGGAGGACTACGACGAAGAGGACGCCAGAATGGTATCACTCGGGTTGAAGACCAAGAGGCTGGCAAAGCTGATTCCGACCACCGGGCCGTCTGCACAGCACCTCTCCGCCTGCCGCTACCACACCGAGAGGCACCAAGAAAGCAGAGATGCTACGGTAAGCCTCATGATAATGCGTACTGTTTATCTGCGCGTTAGCTAACCCTGTGCATACTATACCGTGTTCCCTTTGACACCGCCGCCACTACAGTCATGATCAGTCTGAGATTAGAAAAGCACATTTCGTGATTCATGAAACTAAATTGTCCTGAAGTAAATGTCCAAAAGCTTGTCGTATCTAACTAGAAAGCACCATGGCTAGTGTTTGTTTGGATCACTGGTGATCGTCAAGCGGCTTTCACAACAGCGCGTGTGTTTGACTATTACGGTTCTCTTATGTATTAAACGTGACTGTGTCGCTGACCCTTTTGAATTTGTTTGCGCAAGATGTTGATCGATGCTGCACAGCAGGAGACCGCGGACAGTGTCGACGTGAATGACCCCTTGCCCTCCACTTGTGACACTGGGACACAGTGCAATGTGAAGCCCCGTGGAAGGTCTCACGGTAAATGTTGTATTTTGGGTGGTCGATATGCTGTCTAAAACATACGTTTCCAAAATCTATGCATACAGGACATTTCCATACACAGATGAAATTAATACATAGCCTATGTCAAAACATAACCACGTAGATTTGCCATGATTGTCATATGTTTGGGTATGTTTACTACCTCTGCCACAGCTGTGCAGGTGAACCTGAAGCCCAAGATGGTCAGTGTGGGGACACAGACCCAAACTTCCCCCCCCTCACTAGTCCTGAACAGACCGATGATGAAGATGATCCGTCTGTCATCAGCGATTAATCGTGGGTGCCTGGAGGACATATGTCTGAGGATGAGGAGGAATTGTGTGAGGAGGAGCCATCTCACACCTGTGACCCCCCACCAAAAGTGAGATAATTTAAAGCCAACATAGACCAACTTTGCATTTTCCTTTTTGTGTATCTGGTAGAATTGAATTCCCCCCCGCTCTCTTTTTTGTTGTAGTGGCATTGACAAATTCATTGTTTGCCAAGAGGTGTTCATGAGCCTGTTTGCCCTCTGTCCGGCCTGTTGTGAGAAGTCGGATAGTAGGTTTTGTATACACAGCAGGCCATATCTGATTAGAAAATCAGAATATCTAATTAAAATGTGATAGCCCTGACTGTCTGCCCACATTCAAATTTGTCTTGCCAGTTAATTTACAATGTATGTACCAGGCTTTAGGCTGTGGGTTTATGATGCCATCATAAACATCATGTGTGTTTCATTGAAAACATTTGACCAGTAATGTACCGTACTTACTCTATATTGAAACCTGATATACTGTTGATTACTCTTTTTTTTTTTCTTTTTTTTTTTACATATCTAGGTCTGTGCATCATGTGGCTACCAACGTTTCTGGCAAAACCAGCCAATGCTCCACAGGAACATGGTGTCTCGTATTTCGGATCCCACAATGTGCTCCAATGCTCACATATCCCAACCAATACCTTTAAACATTTATCATTCATAGAGTTACATTTATGCAAAATACCAATTAATTATGGGTGTGATAAATGCCCACAAAGTTGAAAGTTTAACTAGATACAAGACAGATTGTACTTGACAGTATGGATATGATCTACATCCAAGTCCAAAGCTGTTATATAAACTGAATTTAGAATTCAAGTTTAGGCATTGTACAGATTCAAACAGACATTAATTGTTATTGCGATACATAGTCTCCCTAGAAATATTTTAAAGCATAAAACTGGCTAATGCAGAACCAGCAGTTAGCTAGCAACGGCTTGGTGGTGGTTTTCTGCATGCTGCATGTTATGTTTTCTCTTTGTGTGCTGTTTATTGCTTTGTTTTTTTTACTTAGTTGTTGGTGGTGGGACCTCGCTGCTCTTGTGCCTGTCTTTAGTCACTGTACCCCATGTGGTTTTGCAAGGGGTTCTGCATGCTGCATGTCTGCCTGCTGCTCATTGTGTGTGCTGTGGTTTTATTTATTTTGTTTGCATGAAATGTCTTTTATACAATTCAACATAGCTTACCAATCATTGTACCTGGTAGTGCCTTGTCTACAGGTCCTTTTCGGATTCTGATTTTCGCACAAGATTACAATCAAGGAAATGTTGCAAAAATGCTCCCTTTACATCTCCATTTGACACTTTTCCCCATAATTCCTTGTAGTATTAGTAGGAAAGGGAGTAAGGAATGATAACCCGAAAAGGACCTCTGTGTGTGCTTTTGTCTTTGGTCTTGCTCTATGTGCTTTTGATATCACTGCATGTATGTATGCATGCATGCATGCATATTAGTGTGTGTGTGAGAGAGAGAGCTGACCCTCGGGTAAGACCACACTTACATGTTGATTCTTTTTGTGCCTAACCATTTTTTGTGATTTGTTTACTTTATCAGGAACTTTCCAACCTGTCTCTTTGTTCAGTAATATACTTGGGATAAACTAATAAACTGTTTTCATTGGAATGTACGTGTTCTGTGTATTTTATCACATTTTAAGGGCCGTTGAGCGATCACAACAGAACAAGCATGACAATTCTTGAACTGAAAAATACTTGATTTTATTCATGTGCCAATATGGTTTTTATTCATTGTCATCCAAACGAGGCCATTGAAAGCCATGATGGGTCTCATCACCACTCTGAAATTGTAGCCTGATGGTTGAAACCAGACAGGAGGGTAGAGGCTTCCTTCTATGAACACCGAGAACGCCATAAGGCCAGCGTATAGCCTGCCTGTACGCTGTGTACCGGTATTGCCTATAGGGATAAGTAGGTTGGAAACTTAATTGTATACCTGTTTGTCATGCATGTTTATGCAACACATCTCTAGTCTAGTAATGGCAAAGCAAACATAAACAATGAACATACTCGTGCCTGCTGGCTTGAAGGGGACCATGATCCTGCCTGAAATGTGAGTAGGCTCTTTAGCACAAACGGATTCAGGCAGCATGCCTCAAATCCTGGATGCTGAGTTAGGAACGTTACATCTGCTGGCCGCGGGGTGAGCTCCTCGACCAAAACGCACTCACTTCCCTACAACACAAGCTCTCCACCACAGTTTCCATGGGACGACACCGCCCGCACAGACACGCTTACTACTCTCTCCCTCTCCCGGTAAGCAGTACCCTGATGGGGAAAAAGTGTTATTGTATGCACTGCTGTTCATAGACCGCTCCAGCGCTCGTTGCTGCGATCTAAATGGTAGCTAGCGACTGACCAGGACACTTCGCCAACTCTCCACTCATTCTCCTCTGACCATGCATTTCATTGTCTTTGACGGCCATCGGCTCTCATTCGCCCTCTCACTTCTGACCGGTTCGAAATTATATGGCTATGCTAACATAAATGTTATTTGTGGGTCTTGCCACCTCTTCCTCATCCCAGTTAGACGCCATAGTTCTAGTACAAGGCTGAGGCTACTTCCACCACGTCTCCCCGACGTGACGTCATCGCCGAATTGCGCTAAAAATAACCGTTACGACCAAAAACTACACTTTAACACAATTTTGGAGACATTTCTAACTTTATATACATATCTTCAGTGCTTTATGTACCCATTAATCGAAAGTGGTGTTTAACCTGCACCATGGCCTTTAAGTCTGGATCCCTTACCCACTCTTTCCTGTAAGCTTTTTTGTATTTTTGTATTTGTATTTTTTTGTATTTTGTAACTGATTTTGTCGCACGCATTCGATCGCGTCGCTTGCAGTTAGGACACGTGTTATGCGATTTTTGAGTCGGATGTACACCACACACATAAAGAGAATCTCAGCCGATATGTTGCTCTCTGATCGTAAACACAAATACATAAGATTCAAACACATGACGGAACACCACACACTACATTTTTTTTTTTTTTTAACCCCATCATTGGGCGCTATGCAGCCTTCTCGTATGTAAGCAATGTGAGCAAGTGGTTAAAAAAATATTGACTTTTTTTGTGCAATCTCGCGGTTTTTGGGGAGGTTTTGGGCTGGAAAACCTTGCTGGCATCTGGCAACCCTGAGGAGGATCCTACAGTGTGTGGGGTTGTGTTCCGAGGAAGGAGGCCGCCGACACAGGAATCGCTTTTAACTCACTTTATTTGTTTAGGTTTAGTTATCTTAATCTACCAAGCATGTGGGGGCAGTAAATGTAAATGCCACGCGCGTGGAGAGATCGTCCGCGCGTCCCTCTGGAGGTCTGCCTGAACGATTCTGATCCTAACCGGATGTTTCCGCTGGATGCCTCTGGGCAGGAGGCGTGGCCTCCATGACGCACAATGGCTAGCGTTAAGCGCCGCCCCCAGTATATTGTTTGCCGCCATCATGTGTTGAGGTGCAGTTACTACAACTTGTATATTTATTTCTACTCTTGTGGCTATGTGCAGCTGCTGATACATATGCTTATTATTAATCCGCAACAGTCCCTCCTTGGTCATCACTGATGACCATACTACAAATTAATAATGCTATGTATCATGTAAGGTCTAAAAATGGTGAGTATAAATTCAAGCGAAAAGAAAAACATCAACATCACCAATCGACTTAGTTCGGGAAAACCTCTTCTAGACAGTAGGAAAACCTGTCGCATCTCTAAATTGGATGGCATTCACCTTGGTGTGTCTCAAAGAATACATGGGCCGTAGCCAACAGTAGACAAATTATCATCACATGATACAATCAATGTCATACCATCATCACAGTATCCTGAGGACAGAAAGGCATAGTAGTTAATGCATTGTAATTTCCCCATATGAAATCCCTTCAAATACTTATATGCATGTATAACCAAAATCGAATACCTCCAGGTATAATAACAGACATTATCGTGTTAGTTAGCGGCTCTGGCTAACACAGAAGAGACATTAGCGTGTTAGCAGCTCTGGCTAACACAGAAGAGACATTATCGTGTTAGCAGCATTAACCCTATATAGATCTAAAAAACGCCCTGTAGACTAGCATGCAATTGCTCAGATGGTTTCCATGCACGCAGGTTACTCAAAGATCATCACAGTGTTATCCCCCGTATCTGTAGCCAACCTCAAGTCTGACAGTTCATGAATTCAATGCCCATCTTGTGATCCATAGGCAAGGCCCACACGCCAAGGTTACCAACACGTACCCATGTGTGCCTTCCCCATGGATCCACTCCTCACCAGTAGTCAGAACATTTTAGCAGCATCAAAAAATTCATCCGTTTCATTATTAAAGCAATCATGGGACTATAGCATAACACATTCCGAACTTATAATGCATTGTATTGACAACCGTGAAGCATACTGTGTATTTAATAATTCAACATTCAAGTAAAACAGGTGCCATGTCCTCCTAGACACAGGTGCCGAACTCCAGGAAATCAGGTACCACAGCCTGATCAAGTCGGGGCGCTCCACTGTCCCCTGCACACTCTCGGGTACACCTGGTCACTTTTCTCCACCCTGGTTGGTGGTTCGTCCTTTGGCTCTGCACTCTGTTTCTCGGAAATGTCAGTTTCTTGAATGTCCCGTTTACTCTTTCCACCATTCCCAGTGAATGTAACTTAACCGCTGTTTGATGGGTTACTGCTGCACCACCCGGTGTTGGCGCTGTAGTTTTGACACGGCGGTGGAAAAAGCTAACAGGTTAAGGTGTTAAACACAGCATAACAGCATTAGGCGTTGGCGTAGTAATTCCCAATTTTCTATGTCAATAAACTATTTAGCTTATGCATTAGATCCTTTCCCAACAGATTGCTGAAGTATTTCCCAATGATTACTTTAACCTGGTCCTTGCAAATGTTCAAAGACCATATGTCTGACTTATGTAAATTCAACATTTAAACTAATAAAACAAAAAACAAAAAAAACAAAAAAATCTAAATGCACAAATATTCCCCCCTTGGAAATAAAATGCAAAACTATTCCCTCCTTGAAATAAAATATCCTTGCAAATAAGATACAGAAATATTCCCTCCTTGAAATAAAATATCCTACTTATTCCCTCCTCGTGACTTTGAAAAAGTCACGTAAAATTAACACAAAGTTAAGCATGTTGCATTCATTCTTCCCGCTTGTATTGACCTTTATATATTGATATCATAAAATATATGTACATGACAGTGATTCTGGGTCCTAGTTTATCAAGCTTTTTGGCACAACTATTTTAGTCTTCTAGCGTTACCTTTAAATCTTATGCCCACATTATTTTATTTTACTTTTAGACTAGGTAAACTTATTCAATTGTTCTAATAAGGCCAAATTCATGAGCTAGTCTCACCCCACCGGAAGAGCTCTTTCCAGTTATCCTTTCAGCAGCTGAAGAGAGGTCTGTCCAGGTCGGGTTACCATCATCCAGTCGATAACCACCTCTAGGAGATGAAAAAAGAGTATCATGACGGTAGAGAAGATCTCACCCCCCATCAGGATGAAGCACTTCTCTGCAATCCAGTCACTGCCAATGCACAACAAATCATAATTATAGAGTGTTAACATCTGACAACATCAGTCGCTTGTGAATAATCAATCATTAAAAGAATCAAAAGAAAATTAAAAATAGTGTATAAAAACACATCACATTCAGATAAGACCGTCAACCATGTTGCCTCCTAATATGAAACTTATCAACCGCTGGTAACAGGAATGTTCCTGCTGTTCATTTTGTGTATGGAGTCCATTTCAATGTCCAAATATGAGTTTGAGTCCATTTAGGGCAGGAACCCCAGATCAACTGTCCTCTCTCTAATGGACCCCCCTCTATTGTCCTGGGGGAAGAGAGACCAGAACCAACCAGTATCTTTGCAAAGAAAACATCTAACACAATACAACAAACAATATGTAGACAGTCGTTTCTTATTATGTAATTATAGATCAGGCATGTCTTAATCCTATATGGTCTTATATCATTACTAATCTAAGTAGTTCAAACCATATGTGAAAGTTATATCAAAAAAACTTGCATACAAAGGTGAGTCAAACAATAGGTGAATATGGTGAATGAAGTTAAAATTGAATATATATATATAGCCACACACAATCATTGAATAGTTTTGCTTACTAAAAGTGGATATGGCTCAAATAAACCAACCTCAATTTCCTCATTGTCATCGCCCAAGTCACCTCTAATAATCAAATGGCACCTGTGTGTGTGTCCCAGGTGAAAACCCTCTGGTCCATCTAAGAATCATAGCCTCAGCAACGGTCAGCATCATTGAGCAAAAACAAAACATCGTACATAAAAACAAGACAATGGACACCACATTATGGAGGTAAACTGAGCAACCCAAAAATTGACTGGATTAATTGTTACACCCCTACACTGTGTATCAGGTTATGACTCTACCACACTCCCATATCGTCGCTTGAGGCGGGAGAAAAGTCCCTGGACTGCTTAACAGTCCCCAGCGCTGGTTGACCTCTGGACTACTGTGGACGAGTGGTAGAGGAGATAACTTCTGATTTAAATGAAACTATCAGATAGGGCCGTATTATGCCCATCAACCATCTTATGTACAAAGACTCATGAGGGGGTACCAGGGGTTCGGGGCTTCATGTGACGTGACTGAGCTGTTGGTCTGCCATTTGTCCTATAAAGCACAAAACACTCACACAAACAGTTAAAAGTATAAAACAAATACACAAAGAAAACAAAATCAACAGGAAACAAAAACAAATAACAGACATATATACATAGTTGACCTGATCTTTAACCGTCCTAATGTTCGCATCGCTTTCTTCATTATGTTTCATTATGTCTATTATTATTATTATTATTATTATTATTATTATTATTATCATTAACATCATTATTATTATTATTACCACTACTATTATAGGGTAAACCCCTACATAACTCTATAATGCCTCCCTCCTTTGTTAGATCTCCTTATCTAAATTACCTCCTGCGGCTTTATCTCTGCTCTGTCCCTCTCTCTCTAGACCACATTTCTCTCTTTACCTTCTTTAACTTTCTTTAACTTTCTTACACTTTCCCTTCTTCTATCCTTCTGTCTACTTCCCTCTGTCTTTCTAAATAAATCCTCCTGTTTTAAGAATTACCACTTACTGTCCCCATCTCATTGTGTCCTGTCCAACTTCCCTTTCCTCCTTTGTTAACCTTATAATTTCTTATCATTAATAAAAACAAAAAGAGATGTTCATGATCTTTCTTTGGAAGGGGCATGGAGGTCCCCTCCTTCTCTTAAGGTTAAAGGAAAGAATAAAACAAAGAGTTAATGTCAATTTTAACCAGGGCTTGAAAACGAAATTATTTTTCAATCGTTCCGCTCCGAACGGAACCGGTATATTTAACGTTTTCGTTCTTGCGTTCCGCCACCAACATATCGTTCCTGAACCGGTTCGGAACGTAAAATAACGTTCGTTCTTAACGTTCCGGCAGTGTTATTGGGCCTCCGCGGTGTGTTACTATTGCGGCCCCCCCCCCGCCGGCCGTAGGTCCGTGGTGTGTTACTATTGCGCACCCCCCGTCGGCCGTTACTATTGCGCGCCCCCCCCCCCCCCCCCCCCACGGTGTGTTACTATTGCGCCCCCCCCCCCCCCCCCCCCCCGCCGGCAGGTCCATGGTGTGTTACTATTGCGCACCCCCCCGTCGGCCGTTACTATTGCGCGCCCCCCCCCCCCCCCCCCGCGGTGTGTTACTATTGCGCGCCCCCCCCGTCGGCCCGCGGTGTGTTTGTGTTACTATTGCGGGCATAGACATATATACATAGTATACATGTATATATGTCTATGATTGCGGGCACCCCCGCCGGCCGTAGGTCCGCGGTGACGCTCGAACGTGAACGTCGTTTTACGGCAGCGGAAGATTTACGACAGCCAGCATACAGACAGTAAACAGACAGTGAGCAACGGACTTCACATGATATTATTCACAACTCGGATTAATTTAATGAAACCCATTGATTCTTTTGACCGGTGGACCCTTACGGACTTAAGGAATATAAACAATGCAGGAACGGACACACACCGTACGGACTATATGATCACTTCAAAAGTTGGAAGTCAGACCTTTTCCCCGTCTCTCTTGTTTACCGGTAAGTCTGGATGAATTATGCGTTGGTGTTCATAGTTTGTGTTAAATGAACTGAATGATTTCTGTGGAGAATCTAACTGATCTAACGATGTGCGTTATGTCCATATGGACAGACGTTTAAACGGTTACCGTATCTTTGTGTCGGTGATCTAAACGGCTTAAGTCGTTCAAGAAATAATTTAGATAAAATCCGCGGCCTCAATTGGAGACCTGCGTTTATTTGTCAAAACGTGTCGCCACACCCCTGCGTCTATTAGGGACCCCGCTTTTATTGGACGTTTTACGGTATATAGAGAACGAAAAAAAAACCGTTATTAACCGGTTTTGGGGATTTCAGAATAACGTTTCTGTTCCGGAACAGTTGAAGACCATTTGGTTTTCGTTTCCGTTTCCGTTCCTCGTAAAATTCCGTTCGTTTTCGGTTTTCGTTTTCGTTCCTTGAACCGGTTCGGAGCCCTGATTTTAACACCTTCCTATCACTGACAACTTGATGCTTATGAATAATCAGTTTTTACACAACAACACTTTTTATCGCAGTAATGTAAAAACATCTGTTAACATAGTTATTTATAAATGTATATGTCTAGATAATAACATTAAACCAAATTATTGTATTGGGCTCCATTCTGCCTTCTCCCCTTGCATTCTAGGAGTACACAACTTCATTCACACTTCATTCATTAACTTCATTTCCTTTGTCCCCATCACATGGTCAGTCGTCGGGGGAGGGGGGAAGTCTGGGTAGTCTGATGGGGGTAGGGGTGGTCGAGGGGTAGGGGGTCTTGGGGGCCATTTTGGGGACTCCCAAAATGGCTGACAGGGATTTGTAATCTATGCTCCCTGCTGTGTTACCATAGCATAGAACTTATTTAAATGCGCACACTTTATATCCTCCACGTTAATATTGTGTATATATCCTACTATGTGTGTGCCCATATGTGGAAGTGCTCCAAATCCACTGGTATTGTGTACATATGTCTATGGTTTATATATATTAGTTTACTGTCTCTCCCTAGACCTAGCATAGCCATTAGCTTCACGGGGTGCCATTTGGCAAGGGGCACAGGAATGTTTGGAGAATAATGTGTCATAAATCTACTCCCTCATGCTTGAAGCTGCTATCCCACGTATCACTAGCCCAGCACATCCGCTAGCCCCACGGGTTAGCCTGCAGCTTATAGCACAAAAATGCTACAAGACAAAGAAGGCTAAGCTGCTTCCACGTGTTTGCCTGGGGGTACTAACACAGATATGCTACAAGACAAAGAAGGCTAAGCTACTTCCACATGTTTGGAGTTAAGAGCATATTAGTACGGTTATCAAGCATTTAGCACATGCAGAATTATGCGGGTTATTGTTTTACATGCAAGTTAGCGCAGCTCTGTGTGGGGAATGTTATTATCGTCCCATTTTAGTTATCTCTTTGTTAGTAGAGTTCTATAACCACACGATCTCCTCACTCCACCTCCGTATTTACCACGTTATCATATGGGTCACAACCTTTGACCATTTTGACAATAAAAAAACATTTTGGGGACTTGAACCCACGATTCTTTAAAAAGAATTTGGAGTTTTAAACTCATCAGGACTTGAACCTATATTGGGGACTTATACCCGCAAATACAATACTGATCACATGCTTGTTTTGTAATGGTCATATAATAACGACTAAATATTATCTAACTAATTCCAAAAGAGTTATGAGCGCCTGTTCATTTTTGCTTCGGCTTAACTGTAACGACTATGGACCGGAGAACCAAAGCTTTGCAACAACGTCCGCTAGTCACCTCTGTTACCTAATATTCTATAGATAACTATGCAGTTTTTAGCCGTAGCAAAAGGAAACTGCTTACCTGTTTAATAGCCGGCTTGTAACAGAGGCGACGAGTGGGTACACCGTCGCGTGGCGAAAGCTCTCTAGCCCGAAACAAAGCCTCTCCGTTCACCTCGAATCACGTCGGGAAGTCACCAGATTGTGGGGTTGTGTTCCGAGGAAGGAGGCCGCCGACACAGGAATCGCTTTTAACTCACTTTATTTGTTTAGGTTTAGTTATCTTAATCTACCAAGCATGTGGGGGCAGTAAATGTAAATGCCACGCGCGTGGAGAGATCGTCCGCGCGTCCCTCTGGAGGTCTGCCTGAACGATTCTGATCCTAACCGGATGTTTCCGCCGGATGCCTCTGGGCAGGAGGCGTGGCCTCCATGACGCACAATGGCTAGCGTTAAGCGCCGCCCCCAGTATATTGTTTGCCGCCATCATGTGTTGAGGTGCAGTTACTACAACTTGTATATTTATTTCTACTCTTGTGGCTATGTGCAGCTGCTGATACATATGCTTATTATTAATCCGCAACAAGTGTGTGATTTCTGTTCATGAATGGGTAGTTACGTGGCTGGATAATTTGGAAGAGAGAATGCTGATAGTTTTGCGTTATATATTCGAGAGATACATTTTGTTGGGAGAAATAAACTGAAAACCGGTCAGATATGACTTGAATGCCACTTGTTAGCCTTGCTATAAAATCAGCTGTTCCGACGTTTACATCGGAACAGCTAATTAGCCCACATTTTCTAACCCTATCGCCAGAATAATGCATTGAAGGTTTTTTTATGGAGTGGAGAATTTCTTTATGGGAAAAAAATTGCTGATGTTGTCTACATTGAAAAACGTAATTTAAAGTCTGTCGCACATTTATTGCTGCCCCTCTCCCGGTCAGCGCTCTTCATAAAATCAAGGAAGAAAGAGTGCCATTGTATGGGGTCTTTAACAGTTGTTTAGATTATCAGGAGTTAATCACACACACACACACACACACAGATATGTTCAGCAAAAGTGGCCCTCAAATGATCAGATATGGCCATTGGCCCATAGTTGTGCTGCACTTATGGCTAGCCAAATTCTAACAACCATGCTTGCTAGCAAAACAGAGACAACAATGCATTAATAATGCCATACTAAAACCAACAGCCTTATCATGCTCATAATTTATGAATAAAGCTGTCTTAAAGTTAACTTTCAATTAAATATAAATGATCTCAGGTACACAATGACATTACCTTGACTTTGTGTATGGAGCCTCCATGCAAAACGGTGATGAACATCCCCATGTGATCGGTGGAGGCTGCTCAGCCATCGGCCACTATCGGAGCCAAGTTCCGCCGATAACAATAGTTTGTAAAATGTCCTATCTGCGCTGATTAATCGGCCAAACGATTAATCGGTCGACCTCTAATATCCACATTCTGATGCGTAAGTGGAGACCACCATGTCCTCCTGCAATTGAGGATTGGGCAGTAGTGAGTCAGGTTGTGTTGCCTAGGAGTTTCAGGGCGGTGCTTTGTATAGCCCACAAGGCTATTTAGCAGCTTTTCAATGTTTAAAAGAGGCTAAAAGATACCGAAAAGATCTACCGACTAATATTAACTGGTTGGTAATTTGATAAACATTAATAAGGGGTTTTTCCAAGGTCTGGTCGAAAGAGAAACAGAGGAGCACCTCTGCGGACACTTGGTTGAAGACAATTGCTTTAGTTTAATGAGTTCCCCCCAGGTGTCTCTAATTCCCTCACCGCTCTGTGTATTTATGTTTCCCCACCTCTCATACACAGTTAACACGAATAACAATAAGAAGGACTTTGGACTTCTTCAAGCCAGGACAAATTATTATTGCCAGCACTTTTACTGCACTCGCACGCAGTTTCTATGCTTGCGAAAACAATAATTTAGCCTGCGAGGAGGAAATAATGTATTGAGCGCACACATACAGTGAAGTAGCACGCAACTGACGCCCCCAGTGCGCACAAATGCTGTCTTTCCTATTGAGATAGGATAGATATTTTTTCTGCTCTTCGGGGTGGTTTTCTTTTTGGCATTTGCGTGCTGCTTCACTGTATGTGCATGCTCAATGAATGATTTTCTCCTCGCAGGCTATATTATTGCTCTCGCGAGCAGAGAAATACTGTGTGCAAGTTTAGTAAAAGTGCTCGCAATAATAATTTGTGTGCATGGATGTGTTAGTTGTTGCTCGTGATTTTTGGCAGTGACATGCTGCCATTTAGGAGAGCTATTGAACTGTGCTGAGAGCAAGCGAGCACGAGAGAGTGAGAGAGGATAATAGTATTAATGGGCATTGGCCCACCCAGGGTGACCCACCCGATCACATCCATGGATTTACTTTAATTTTGTATGCTGTTGTCGCTGTAGTAACCCTATACAAATATTTATTAACCATGCCGTGACAGGTGTTCTGATAGCAAGTAATCATGTTTGAGATACATCAAGATATGTTTTTAATTTACCAGTAATCTAAGGGCTTGTCCTCATGTATATGGGTTTTTCTGAAAACTTAATTTCCCTGCATTTTGGCCTACCATCCCCACCAAAACAACATTTCAGGTAACTGAAAACAAAGCTTTAGAAAACTCAGTTTTACCGTGGGACGATGGGACCATTAAAATTGAGGTTTTGCAAAATGATGACATCATGACATTGATTTACACATGGCAATTGTTGTTTCACACATTGGGCATGCGCCAGAAACCTAAAAACATTGGCGGACTACCGGTGTGTTCTCGTGTAGCTAGTACTGTTAGGTTTAATTTCATGCTTACAAGTTGACCTAGCATTACTTCGAAATGCTGTGTTGTATTCGCCGCTTAAGAAGAAGCCCATCAATGCGCATGCTCTTTATGTTCTTCTGTGGTCTTTGACATACATTTTTATCGCCACCTACTGGACGAGCATGGTTAGGTGAGCGTTTTTGTGTTCTCTTGTGGATATATTTTAGAGATATATTAACAGCATTGGTGTGGACAAGATTGTTTTTTTTAAACTGAGGGGGAAAAAAAAAGTTTTTAGAAATACCCATATACGTGTTATCTAACAGCCAATGTCAAACTCACATGTCGTTTGTGCAATAGATGCAATACTTACGCACATGAATGTTATTCGGCAAACGTATTAGGCATAATTCAAACAAAACTTTTTTGAGGACAAACGAGAGGAATATAAACAAAATGGGCGCTTTGAATAGCTACCCTAAGATATAAAACTCAGAGACTGGCAGCCTGTTTGGTTTGATCTACCATCAGTGCGACTAACGGTGATATGTAACATATTAGTCTCTTTTGTCAACTTATTTCCTCTAGTAGCCTTCACAGAGTAGCCTGGCCTTCACTGATCAAATTTTCCCCAATCCTGTATCGAAAAACAATAAACATCTCCCCCTTGTAAATGCTTTCAATGTAAAACATTGTTTTGATTATAATGGACATTTTTTAAAGTTGTTCTAAAACAGCGGCAGCTATGCTTTTCGCTACGGGAGTGTTCATCTTGTTATTTTATTTTCCACACATTCTGTAAGACATCACAGACGTTACATGTGTCTTAGTTTTTTTTGCATCTGATTTAGTTTGGTTATTGTCTCTACATCAAGCCAATTCATTGCCTTGTCATTATTTCATGTATCAGTTTAACCTAGGTAAAGATCAACCTGATCTCACAGAAATGCGTGAAATGACCACGAACACCTAGTACCAGATTCCGTGCTCCTTTCACGTAATGTGTTAAAATTACGTGTAAAGGAGCACGGAAACAGTCTCCACTGAAAGCCAATGAGTCCAAATTCCGTGAGATGGCCACGCAAACCGTGTCGTGGTGGATGCACGCATTTTCAGCTTCAAAGACGTCACGCTGTGGGTGGTGTTTCAGATCCCGGAAGTGCAAATGTAGACTAATTGATATTGTTAAAAAAGATCGGATTATTAGCCATAACGCTGTAACCATCCAAGACAGACTGTGTAACGATGGTATGTGCTTCTTTCGAGTCCAAAAGCCCCGTGTAATATCAACTTCATTTTAAGAAAACACATTTTATTGTCAATGTCATATCACGGAGAAGCACTACATTACCCATAATCCTCATGTTTATCTGTGACCAGCAAATACAAATAAAACAAATTGAGCTTTCATCATATTTTCTTAGTAACTAAAATGTCCTTTTTGTTTTCCACATTGAATTTTCATTTTGAATTCAATGAGTGAAATTTTCTTTTCTTTTTTTAAATCTGAAAAACACCGGCGTTACCTGTCGCCTTGGTAACGCCGGCGTATCCCCCAAAGGAAACACACACACACGCACGCACACACACACACGCACGCACGCACGCACACACACACACGCGCGCACACTCACACTCACACACACACACACTCACACACACACACACACACACGCACGCACACACACACACGCACGCACGCACGCGCACGCACACACACACACGCACGCACACACACACACACCCGCACACACACACACACACACACACGCAAACCTTGTCGTGGTGGATACACGGATACTGATCCAGGAAGTGTGATTTCTTTTTTTTTAATTTACTTTTTTATTTTTCGTCCTTTTTTTTTCTTCCTGTATTCCCTTTGTTTTTCTTAATACCTGAAATGTTCGCCGTTACTAGGGCAACGGAGATTTCCGCTTTGCGCCATCCAGCCTTTTCACTCTCCACTCGGCCACAGTAAGTAGGTATCCCGCCAAATAAGGTGCCTAAGGGTTGTTTATTTGTTCAAAACACACTTATATAAATGTATTTCTTCAGTTTTAGCAAAGTGGTTGTAGCGTTTTAACTGTGGAGCTCAGTTTGAGTTTGTTAATATGATTTACAATGCAAATCTTAGAAGTTTACAGTAACTTCGCCGCCGTGGATGGGTTTCATTGACGTTACCATTCATAAACTGACGTATCGTTAATAAAACGCCGTGACAGAATTTTTAAAGCATCATTTATTTTACTGAACCGTTTATTATACGGACTAAAAGTAAATAGAATATGCTATTCCCGAGTGTCCATGAATGCATCAAGGGCCAGTATTCAGAATGTCGCCATCTTCAGGTTGATTCATAAAACTTCACGTTTGGCCTCAAAACAACAACAGCCTACCTACTGCCCAGTTAGTAACTAAAATGTCCTTTTTGTTTTCCACATTGAATTTTCATTTTGAATTCAATGAGTGAAATTTTCTTTTCTTTTTTTAAATCTGAAAAACACCGGCGTTACCTGTCGCCTTGGTAACGCCGGCGTATCCCCCAAAGGAAACACACACACACGCACGCACACACACACACGCACGCACGCACGCACACACACACACGCGCGCACACTCACACTCACACACACACACACTCACACACACACACGCACGCACACACACACGCACGCACGCGCACGCACACACACACACGCACGCACACACACACACACCCGCACACACACACACACACGCAAACCTTGTCGTGGTGGATACACGGATACTGATCCAGGAAGTGTGATTTCTTTTTTTTTAATTTACTTTTTTATTTTTCGTCCTTTTTTTTTCTTCCTGTATTCCCTTTGTTTTTCTTAATACCTGAAATGTTCGCCGTTACTAGGGCAACGGAGATTTCCGCTTTGCGCCATCCAGCCTTTTCACTCTCCACTCGGCCACAGTAAGTAGGTATCCCGCCAAATAAGGTGCCTAAGGGTTGTTTATTTGTTCAAAACACACTTATATAAATGTATTTCTTCAGTTTTAACAAAGTGGTTGTAGCGTTTTAACTGTGGAGCTCAGTTTGAGTTTGTTAATATGATTTACAATGCAAATCTTAGAAGTTTACAGTAACTTCGCCGCCGTGGATGGGTTTCATTGACGTTACCATTCATAAACTGACGTATCGTTAATAAAACGCCGTGACAGAATTTTTAAAGCATCATTTATTTTACTGAACCGTTTATTATACGGACTAAAAGTAAATAGAATATGCTATTCCCGAGTGTCCATGAATGCATCAAGGGCCAGTATTCAGAATGTCGCCATCTTCAGGTTGATTCATAAAACTTCACGTTTGGCCTCAAAACAACAACAGCCTACCTACTGCCCATTACATTAAAAAAGAGAAAATTCCCTGGCACATGAGGGGATATTTAAAAAAAAAAAATACAAGTATTTTCTACAGCAAGGTATGGATGTGATATTACACTGCAGCAGAAGCAGAGAAGAGCAGACTTCCCTCAAACATAATGATGTAGGGTAATTTGCAAAAAATGTAGATCTATAACAGGGCAGTTTAGATGTAGATGATTCTTTCCACTGGATTTGATTAGTTAGCGGGGACTCACCCAATTTTCCATTCATGACACTGTAGAGAGGTTGCTCAAAGTCACAAATAAAAAAGAGAAGAGATTACAATGAGGAAATAAATAACTACAGCTGGCCTACTTGTATGGGTAGGCTACTTGCTTTTCTCAATGTGAATACCGTATGCTGTCTGATGAATACAGTAGCCTAAGGATTGTTTTGTTTTTAAAATACATTTGGCCTGGGAAAATGATGAATGATCCCTTATTTGCAAACTTCTCTAATACTGTTTTCTCTCTCTCTTTTTTGCAGCTTCATTGCAACATTTCGACATTTCCATTGACAAACACAACACACACACACACACACACACACACACACACACACACAGGTAACCAACGGCACTTTTAAGAGCCTTTCTGTATTGTTTGTATTTTTTGTCTGTATTATTGTGTTTGTGGTTGTATTTGTGTTTGTATTTGTGTCCCATTTGTGTTGTTTGGGAGCCATGTCTTCTTTCGGTTCACACCAAAGCTCGGCTCACCATGGGAGCATTAATTAGTGATGCATTACTCCAAGAGGCTAAGGTGAGGTTTTTCATGATTAACAACGACCTAAATCTACATTTCTGCTATTGCTTTTCAAAGGTTGTAATGCAAAGGTTCTGCTAGAAACTTCAGTGAAGCTTTCAACTAATGTTTGTTCATTATCGTCTTATGTTATATCTTACAACTTAGTTATTATTATTGTTAAGTTTGATTTCAAACTCTGCGACCATGTAGGAAGCCATGGCCAAAGAAAACCCTGCTGTTCCTGTAAAAAAGAGGAAAAGCAGGAAGAGATCCCTCTCCAGTCCAGCAGCCGAGAGAATGGGAGAGAAACGTGAGCGACGTCGCCCAAGACATTCTGGTTTGTTCTTTGATACCATGATTACTATGCCATATTTTATGAAAAGTTGTAGTTAAATAAGTTGCTATTTTGCAAGGTACCAGTATAACTGATACCAGTCAAAAGACTGTTTAATTTTGTGTTAGATATTGTAAATAGATACAGTACAAATGAAATGTAGTACGAGAGTCTGGTAGGGGCAGGCTAGATATTGTCACACTATAGAATAGAAAATTCTACGGGTGACTAATAATCCTTGCTGTGATGGGGCAACCAATGTTGCAACCATCAGGGTGTTAGGTCTTGAACGCATCCTGGTGTTCAAGCCTCTCTCAATCAGGAAGCTCGACTGCTTCCTGATTAGACTGAGGGCATTTAAGTCACCTGTGACCTCGTGGCTGCCTCTTTGTCTCTCTCTGGCTGTCGTGTGGGCTTCCTCTGACTCTGAGGTAGGAAATAGAGCCACTAGTTTAAATATTACTTTGAATCAACTTTTTTTATGTACCCTGCCCTGAATAAATATTGTGTGCCAAATATAAATTGTAAGTAATATTGTTGACATTTTTTATGAGTTTCCTTGCTTTCATTCATTATTGAACATTTTCATGTTAATATTTAGTTGAAGTGTATTTTTAAGCAAATGTTAATGTTTCTCCAGCTGCACAAGCCACAGGAAAGCACCCTGTCCACCCTGTTCACCCTGTCCACCCTGTCCACCCTGTGCACCCTGTACACGAGGACAGCCCTCAGATGGAGCAAGAGTTGACAACCCTTGGTGAGTGAAATAATTCAGCAGTTGACTCAGTTCAGTTTATCCCATTTCCTCCATTTATTTAGTCATCTACTGACCCATTATGATGTGTTATATTTATTTGTAATGTATAGTTGTAATGTATTTAGTTAGGTTATGTATATTTGGTGGAATGGTTTCTCTCATATGTTAGCCTACTACTCTTATGTTGCTATGGTCAGCATATGAGGTTTGAGCAAAAAGCTGTGGGGCTTCTGCTATTGTGATGAATGGCGCACATAACAATGCGTGGCATCTATCATGTTTAGGCCAAAACACTTTTCTCTCTTCTTGTGTACTCCCTTATTTGGTTTGTAGCTAGTTCCCGTTTTATTTTGAAGTGTTGTCTTGTCTTCCTGCATTCTCCCTCCTGTTTGATTTGCTTATGTGCCTCATCTGTGTCGAATTGCACCATCTGTGTCTCGTTCCATCCTGTATACATGTATGCCTTTCCACTGTCTCTTGTCTGGCATAGTTCATTTCCAAGTTTTGCACATGTTTCTGTTTGTCTCCCGCTATCAAGAAATCTTTTTATGCCACGGTAAATTAATCTATATTTGTTCAACTATTTGCTACTGAATCCACATTTGGGTCCTGGTCTCAACCCTTCAGCCCTGAGACTTTGTGAGTAAGCATGCAAAACTTTGTTGCCCTCATCATCACAGAAACATCGCCCATACTGTAGCAACAAGTAAGCTGAATAACTGTTCATTTACAATGGACGGAGAGCTTCCACCTTTTGCTCAGACCTTTTATATTTTCCAACTGTACATTTCAGTATACTTAATATCTATAATGTACTGTGTATATACATGGCATGATTTTAAGCGTGGTGGAACAGCTGTTTCTTTTGTTTTTTAGAAACACGTCTTCAAGAATTGAAGGACACTCTTGCAGCAGAAATCCCAACCACAAATGTTGTGTCTACGTGGACACAAAGGCAGCTTAGTACTCATGCAAGGATGAAAATGTCAAGGGCAGCACTTCTTGATGCCAAACTATCAGCCGAGAGGGTGTTTAACCAAAAGTGCAACAGATGCACTGTAGTTGAAGCTGTTGTCAGATGTCTGGACTGTGTAGCACTGGAAATGGAGTTCTTCTGTGCGACATGTGATATGGAGGCCCACAAGAGGAACATCTTCCACGACAGAGAAGCTCTCTTCCATGGTTTTTTGGAGCCAATTCCCCCAACCACAGCTGTGGTTTTGGATGAAAATGACCAGCCTCAGTTTTGTGAGCAATGTATGTAAACATGAACAATACATTTACCATGTCCAGTTACACTGAACTCCAGGAACTATTGTGTATCGATGCATATTTGGAGTAGTTGAATCGGAACCGTAGCCAGTTGTGTAGGTGTAGGGTTGTTATGCCATATTTTAAATTGGTTCATTGTTTTGAAAAACGCATTAAGGGGGTAAGGGAAAACTGTAAATAAACCCTTCATACTATAGCTTTTCCACCTTGATTGCAGTGTGCCTGCTGCCACTTTCAACTCCAGCCATCTGTAAGTGCTCCCAAGACCTCAGAGTCACTCCAGGGAAGCATGTCTCTGTGGTCACCATCAATGGTATGTTCAGGAAGCTCTACTTTTTTGACTGTGCATTGTAAATCTTAATCACCTTCTGGTCATTTAAGTCAAACTCCCAAATGCCTTGTTAACCATACTGTACAGTACATTTAACATATGTACATGGCTGTGTAAAATACAACGTGATTATATATGAATTTGGTTACTGAAAATATTTTTACTATGTCCTCTCAGGAAAATATGAAGTCTGCCTGCCCCAGAAGTCCTGTCCATCCTGCTCCACACAATGGAACCCAGAGATTGGAGACCTCCTCAGACACCGTTACTGGTCAGCTACCAGCAGCTGCCAGACACTATTTAAATTTGACGTACTAACAACGTTCAATCACATGAAGGTGACCGCACCAGCTATGTCCCGAATGGCATTTCTGAAAATGCTGGAGCACAGAGCTGTTCAAGCTGGAAGGGTAAGTCTTTTTGAACCAAGATGAAATGCTACAGAAAAGTCATATCACTGCATACCTAATAGTTGTTTGTCAGTGTATCTTTAACAATGCTAATGATACTTTTTAAATTTACAGACAGGCAGTATCTGTGCAGATACATTTCAGCGGACCTTCTTTGAATTTGCGTTTTGCAAATTCAAAGAGGAGGACATGTGTGGGGTCCATCATTTTGACTGTCCAGCATGTTCGCCAGACATGTTGGCAGTGAGCTGTGATGGCAACCGCAAGCTCTATCGCTTCTCTAAGTCCAAAGGGTAGATATAGATATTTCATGTGAAATAACATAAGTTTATGAAAATAATTACACGTCACAGTTGTTTCTAGCAGTCATGATAGACAAAATAATAGTACATGAAATATTTTTTAATTTCCATCGTTAACCTTTATGTTAACTGAACATGGACAGGACTGAGGAGCCACCACTTTATGATGGTTTGTTCCTGGCCAAGGACGAGGAAGTCAGTGATTTTGTTGATCATGTCAGAGGCAACATCAGGAGTGTAAGAGTGTTTTATTTGATTGGTTTTATAAAACTACACTTCTCGTTAAATGTGTGTGTAAATCTTGGTGTTGGTATTTCACAGACAAATGAGAGTTCTTTTTGCGGCACGGCCAAGTTCACTGCTAGCAGAGAGATGGCCAAAAAATCAGGGTCCAAAATAGATGAGGAGGGTCTTCAAGTTGCCGTCTGCAGGTATGAGCTGTGTGCCAGCTTGCAAGATTAATTTCTTTGAATAGTAAGCTATTCACACTTTTGATTTTGTGGTATTAGCCATCCTAATTTGTATTTGTATTTTGTTCTTTGCACTCGGATGATAGAGATAGGTGCTTGAGCAAGGCTTTTCGGGATCTGCTGATTAACCACCAGGTTTTTATTCTGTTTAATGCAGGCACGGCTTTCTCTTGCGGGGACTTAACCACTTCCGTGGTGAAATATTTGCCTACCCCATGTTCTTACAAAGAGATGTAGCAAAGAAGGCCAATGTGACTTTCTTTTGTATGGATGTGACATGCAGGTAATCTCTGTTTTATTTCAAATTCTTTGCCAATGCCTCATCTTTCCACTTCCACAATAGATTAATATTGTTGTCAGGTCACTTTGAAAAAGTCTTATAATATTCACAAAATGCAACAATTTATTTTTTTAGATACTGGCCATACTTGAAAAAAGTTGTGCAGGGGGTACCAGAGCTTCAGTCGCTAACAGAAATGCGGCCATTCCTTAGTGTTATGCATGCTAAGGCCCATACTGCGAAATGCGAGGTAAATGATTGTGATTATATTCTGGTATTGCAGTGACTACAGTGAAATGGTCGACAGGCCGATCAAATTAAATGTGCTCAATGTTAACCTGAATCAATTGCTTTTCAGCTGTTTGTGTGGGGGAATTTTCCACCTAAGCTTATGTTATTAAAGAGTATTTTATAATATTAGACCATTTCTAACATTATTTTTCAAATATTAGAGTGATGATGCATATGTCCTGCAGGTGAGATGGGGTGGCAGAAGCCAGGATGGAGCTGGAAATACTGTAGGAGAAGAAGTGGAGCAGGTATATTAAGATCAAATTGTTTGGCTTGGAATTCTGATGAAAGATAGGCCTGCACATATTTACAGAAAAGCAAAGTACCTGTTTATTGTAATAAATAAAAGGTTTTTCTCTCAAACCATCCACTCCATCTATTGTATATAAAATAGCTAATGGTGAACATTGCATTGGACTGTAATAAAAAAAAAAAATTTTAAATCTGCAATTAGGAAATTTGATTTTAATAAAGTTAAAATGTATGTCTAAAATATCACTCTTATTCTTTGTTACTAAATTGAGATGGCCTTGTGGGGCACCCCATATTCAACAGTTTACAGACCAAATCTCGGATTGGTACAGGCCCTGATGTTAATTTTAAATGTTTTTCCAAGTGATTTTCAATGTGACTGTTGTAATCTTATTTACAAATTATCAGGAAATTTGAGAAGATTATATTTGTTTCTAATTAATTTATAGCTGACAAGTTATGTAAAGGAGACTAAACATTTCTTGCCATATTTGCTTTATAGGTGAACAGCTTTCTCTCTCGGGCAGGTCTGGTCACTAAATACATGACAAAAGCAGGTTAGTACTGTATTGCACTCAACACAGTTGGTGATTAAGGCAGTTGTAGTTTATATATTTGAGAATTTAAAAACACTTTCTTTGTTCCATCTCCACAGAAATTATCATTTTACGCCACTGTAAAAATTAGTTCAGCAAATTCAATTTTATTGAGGAAACGGAGTGCAAAGAACAACATGACAGAAATGAACATTAACATTTATAGCTGACCTATGTTGGACACAGTACAACACATTTCATTTGTTCAGCATACTGTAAACAAACGCGTCTAATTTTATGTCGGGTTTCTTATTCACTACACTTTGCCTTGTGTATGCTTCTGTTTTAATTAGGAAGAGTCAACATGTTGACTCAACAGGCCATGGGTTGGAATAGAAGAAAGAGAGTCGGCCTTCATCAAGCATTAGCACAGAGATATGTCAAAGTAAGGGTAATAACAGCTCTCTCATCTGACAATGTGTTTATTTGCCTGTATTTTGAGGTTTACCTCACATTTACATTTTATATTCTTTCTTTACCAAAAACTAACGGTACTTGTATTGTGGAGCTTTTGTCTGATTTTTTTTTTCTTTTTTTTCCCCCCTCTCTCTATTAAAAAGACAACAGACAGGGCAAAGGTGGAAGCTGCTGCCCTGAGCAACATCATAACTGCAAACCACATTGACCAGGAGACTGTACAGCAGTGGGTGTGTGATGTGAGACAATGGGCAGTCACGGGTAAAACATAAAATACTTAATCTTTTGATGTTAATGACTGACTTCAATGTACACAACATACGTTGGCTAAAGCTGTTACTGATCACTTAATGTCTTTCCCCCTATTTAGAGAGGGTCCACACGCCAGGATCCACTGAAGACCTGAGGGCTGAAATAGACAATCTCATTGTAACCCTTTTAAGGAAGAAGCAGGATCTTTATCGCTTGCATGGTAAGTCAGCAAAATGAGTTATTTCAAAGCATGATTATAAGAATATCAGTATATCACTGATAATACAAAACTCCCAGTAGTGATTTTGGTTCTTTTTGTAGTTGCTGTGGAGTGTCTGTGTGAGCTTTATGTAGACTTCAGTAGAAAATCTCTAGAAACAAATCTGGCTCACTTTCATTGAATTTGACTTTGCAGATAGCAGTCAAGTAAGACTCAGAAAAAGGAGGAAAATGACAGAGCTAAAGGGGAAGCTTCGACAACGGGTTGCGCAGTACAACGCCTTGGTGGAGGAAAACGGGATTGACGTTGAGTTGGCTTGTAGTCTGACTGATGGCTACATCCTACCATGGGAGGGACAAGATGAAGGTATGATTTCTACTTCCCATGCCTTGATCCTCCTTTGTATTGCCTTAACAAATCTTGAGAGAATTTTTTTTTTTTTGCTGAATATTAAAAATTTATTCCGTGGGAATTCCAGATTTCACTGATCCCACTTTCCAAAATAACAGACAGTTGCTCTAAACAATATCAGTTTTACTCAATATCTTTTTCAAAACACAACTCGGAGTAAAACATATAGGACAGAAAAGGGTTGGGTGACATCAGCACAGTTAATCTGTTCCAAATTTCACATCTCCATCCAAATACAATGGCACTGGGTCATGAATACACTCTTATAAAATATAGAGTATATTGTGTGTGTATATGATTATTGGCTTACCAGTCCTTTCCTTTCCTCAACCTTAGGCAACACCTTCCGGTTGAAAAGATCTGTCTTTGACCAGTCAATGCTGCTGCAGCGCTTGGAGGAGGAGCAGTTCATCCTGGTTAAAGAGATGTCTCAGCACATCAGATACCTACTAAAGGAAATCCAAGCGGTTGAAACACTCAGGGCACAGACTTCGGAGAGCATTAAAACTGGAAGTATGTATTGGTTTTTTCTACACTGAGTGATACATGGCTTTTCTTTGTGAAACACAACAGCGCTGAAGTGAAACAGAGTCTTTTTTTTTTCCAACATTGTGGAGAATTTCATTATATGGTCAACAACAATACATTTCCATCAATTGACTACTTGTTGAGCACCATATCAAACATTAACCAAGTATCACATTTATTTCTAACATAATCTTGTTTACGATGCAATGATGCCTTGTAGTGTTTAGTAGTTGTAGGGTATAAATTGCCTTTACTTTTCTTGCACCTTGCTACTGTTCATTTTTGTTTTCCCCTCATTTTCATACAGATTTTGGTGAACTAACTATGGATGCAGCACAGGGTCTCCATAGTGTCCTCAGTCAGAGGTTGCACACAGTCAAACTAGAACACAAAGAGGCTGTAAATTTGTACAGTGGGGTAGCTGCCATGGAAAGAGATCTCCTCGATTTGCAGGTGGACACTGAGGAGTTGGATGGCTTCACCAGCCCTGAATCAGAGGATGAAGACTAGCAACCAACTGCTATCACAAGTTTGAGACTGTATGCGGCCATTGTTCTGACAGAACTGTGAGCACATTCAAACTGTCACCATGTAACTCTGGCAACAACATACCAACACTGGTACCTTGCTTGTTACCAGGTCGGCCACTAAAAAATAATTACGGCAAACGAAAATTTTCCTTGAGACCGTCCTGATTTTTTTTTTTTTCTCCTTTCCCCGCCATCTCTCAACCCCTATTTTTATTAACCTACATTACACCTGTGATTTTCAGATAGTAGCAATATGTTGTTGAAGTGTTGTGATAAGACTACGTAAGAAAATGTGTGATAAATTTTAAATTGTTATGCCTTTTTAATTAGTTCAGCAAGGCTCAACTCTAAATGTTACATGTCAGTGATGTAAAGACTGCACATGCCATTTTTTTTTTTTTTTTTAGAGATCATTCAGAAAAAAGAAATGTACAAAGCAACAACAAAAAAACCTTCAAAGATGTATGCCTGATTATGTCCAGTCTTTCACTAAGAAGGCTCTGCATATGTATAACTTCAAAGTCTTATCTTTGAGGAAGTTGGAGAAAATAAAAAATAATCATAAAACAATAATGAAGACATACTGTAGCTTGAAAGGTCTTCACTGATGGAGTAACTTCTCTCATTGTGAAACCAGTGGGCAGTTCATGCTCCTCAGGTGTGCACTTTTAACCTTGTACCTGGGTCACTTTAGAAGATTCTCAATGCAAGTAGTCTGTTGGGCAAAGTAATATAGCCTACCCCAATGAATTACACAACCATTAACCCAACACTGATCTCATAGATATTCATTCTTCTTTGGTTAAATATCGCCCTGTAAGAACTTTCAAAAAAACATAAAGCTTGAGTGTCCAATGAGTATCCAATATGACATACAGTATACTGTGTTAGCAAACCCCCTGTCAGACAACCCAGTCGCCAAAAGAATACGTTGACGGTGTACGTCTGCGTGAACACTGGATTACGTCGCATTTCAACATTTTATCATTTCCTGAGGCTTTTCTTTTCGAACGTTACCGCTTTTCATCCGCCACTATAATTTATCTCAATCACATTCTCCGGCCATATATCACCAACCTCACACACCGCGGACGAGCACTCACCTCAGAACAAACATTATCCATAGCACTACGTTGTTTTGCTAATGGTAGTTTTCTTTATAACATCGGCGATGCAGAGCACATAGGGAAAGTTACAGTAGGGCTGTAGAAAGGTGAGCCTCGCCCTTAAACGCCTGTTACCAGTGATGGTGTTCCCCGGGCACAAACCTGTTAGAAACATCAAGGAGGAATTCAACAGGATTGCAGGTGGTGACTAATGTAGAAATCATATATTCTGTTATTTTAAATTATGAGAGTGGGGTCAGTAGCTTAATTAGCTGTCATTTTGCAGGCCTTCTAAATGTGCTGGGGTGCGTTGATGGGACACAAATCCCCATTACTGCGCCTGCAGAAAATGAAGCGGACTATGTGAATAGGAAATCCTTTCACAGTTACTAATTACTATTTGAAGTAGCCACTGAATTAATATTTACTTTGTTTAATAGTCCATTTAAAAAAATACAATTAAAATCAAAGTGAGGTGCAATCATAGGCTAGCAAAATATGCCTTATCATTTTGAATGATGTTTTTATGTGTCATTTTTAGCTGCTTCCACGTCCGTTTTTCTCCTGTAGAATTGCACCTAAAAGAAAATCAGATTTCATTAGGCTACTACTTATAGGTCTATTCATAACTATAGACTATGATACGACCTTACGGTTAAATGTTACGTCAATGGAATAGTGCATTCAAAACTTACGCGTTGACTCGGGCAGCAATGTTCTCCCTTGCGTCTCTCGCTCCTTCGCTGCTGCGGCGGTGTTGCATCTACGGCGAAATATATGTTCATATTCGTAGGCCAGCATCAGCACCTCCAGCTCCAGCGCGTTGAAATAAGTCGATCGTTTTGTTTCCGTTGTCATGGTGACTCGTGATATCGGGGTTCCATTGATGATGGCTTTTTATAGTGGTTGTGCACGCGCGCTACTCGAGGATAACATCCTCTGAGTTGACAGAACTAACTCAGATCTGCTGTTCTGGAACCGAATACTCAGAGTATCCCACCTCAGCGTATGTCAACTCAGAGGTCAGGGTTAGATTCAGCGTTTGTTGAACCTGCTTTGTGAAACGGACCCCAGGTTGCTAGGGGCTACGGCTGAAAGACGCCGTGACCACCATAGATATATATAGAACTATGTTCTATATATATCGATGGTGGTCACCTGTCCCATTGGGACAGGTGGTCGGAAGTACTGTCCTTACCGGAAGTACTGTCCTTACTGTAGGACTATTGTTTATGTTGTAATGTCATAAGTGTTGACAATAAAGTTTGTTTAAAAGCAACAACAACAACAACAACAACTATTATTGTCCCACACCACAATGTATGTCCCACAATGTGAACTCCAAACAATTCATGTTTGTCCAATTCATGGACAAACAAAGCAGCTGGAAACACGTCTAAAAACACTTGATATAAAATGTAGCCTATATTTATATTTTTACAATATCAATCTCCCTATAATATGAACAAAATATGATCAGGTTATACTTTCTCTCTTGAAAACGGGCAAAACGCTAACCCTAACCCTAACCCGGAAAATGAATTTAAAAAACTACAAACGTTCGGAAAATGCAATACAATGAAGTGGCGGCGCCATGTTTTTTCCGCCATGTTTTTTGTAGTTCTAAAGCCCCTTGCATACGACACAGGCCTACTTTCTTTCAAAAGCTCATATCTTGGTCAATTAAAAACAGCTGTGTGTAAAAATGTAACTGCACACAGACATACATTCGCATTACCATATTATGTACAATCCTGTCAGCCCTGGGGAAGGGAACACAATGGCTATAAATGGTCATATTAAGTAATATGGAAATATTGATATGAAACATTAAGTAGTTTATGGGGTAAATGGGGTCTAAACTGCTCCAAATTGAAAAGCATGACTAAGGATAAGGTCACCATCAATATGTTGAACACATTTTGCCACTAAATATCCCTTAAAATATGTTTGAGTGATTTTATCCATCTTGGCTCTATATAGGCTGTGAGAAAGTACACATCAGTAAGTGCCTTGGCAGTGAGCAAGATAAAAATGAAACTTTGTCGTAGGATGACAATGAAGACACCGTTGGAAAGGTCTTGATCTTCAGAGTACAGATCTGCCACTGTGAACATTCTGGATGGTTCCTGCTCCTCAGGAATGCCCTTTGAACCTTGAACCTAAGGCTCTTTTAAAGGCTTACAGAAAAACAACACAATGTGATACAAACATGGGGAAAACATTTTTGGAAAGCTCTTGACTTCTTCTATCATGGCCTTTGTGGCCTTTGCCAAACCATCAGGGGGCGCTACTGGGTAAGGTCAAAACCAGATTTCACCCAATTAACAATAGTAAAAATGAAATCTGACCAAATAAATGTGCTCCCCGGTCCCTAAAACATATAATACACTTGCGAAGTTCCTTAACACATTTTCACATAATAGGGAAAACGTTAACTAAACATTTTAGAACTACAAAAAACATGGCGGAAAAAACATGGCGCCACACTTAAGTGTATTGCATTTTCCGAACGTTTGTAGTTTTTTAAATTCATTTTCCGGGTTAGGGTTAGGGTTTGCGTTTTGCCCGCTTTCAAGAGAGAAAGTATAACCTGAACATATTTTGTTCATATTATAGGGAGATTGATGTTGTAAACATATAAATATAGGCTACATTTTATTTCAAGTGTTTTTAGACGTGTTTCCAGCTGCTTTGTTTCTTATAAATGAATTGGACAAACATGAATTGTTTGGAGTTAACATTGTGGGACAATAATAGTTGTTGTTGTAACAAACTTTATTGTCAACACTTATGACATTACAACATAAACAATAGTACAGTATGTGTGTGTGTGTGTGTGTGTGTCCACTGCCCCACCCCACCCATCATCTTGTGTTTAATAGTTCTGACTGAGTTTCATAAAGATTATACAATACACATTACACCCCAACTGTTTCTGTGGTGGGTTTTGAAAGTACCCCAGAAAACCGTGACCCGCGTCTTTGAGGTTTACACCCGCAATCCGTTTTCAAAACAGCCCAATTACGTTGAAATGCGACTTAATCCAGTGTTCACGACCCGTTTTCAAAACAGCCCAATTTGGCGAGAAAACCGTGAAGCTGGCAACCCTGCCTCACCGTCACTTTCGCCGTACTGGCAGCGATGGGAAGTCTCCAAATAATTCTAATTTATGTATTTTATAACCAGCAATTTATGTATTTCATAACCATGAAATGTCCTTGTTGGTTGTGCTTTCTTCAGGCGCCTCCACAGTGCCACGCGTGGATACTGTCGGTACAACACGCTACGTTACGTTGAATGCGACGTAATCCAGTGTTAACGCAGACGTACACCGTCAACGTATTCTTTTGGCGACTGGGTTGTGTCAGAAGTCAGGATTTATAGGCTAACTCAAACTTCTATTAAAATTAATAACATGTATTTATATTTCACAAACAGTAACTGTATATTAATTACAGTGTGCAAACATATAACTCAGCATAATAAAGTGGCATTGTGCATCTTGATGGCAGCAGGAACGAAGGACTTTCCTAATCTTTCTGTTTTGCAGGTCAGGGAGATGAGCCTGTTACTGCGGCTGCTCCTTTGACCGATGAGAGAGTAGAGTTTGTTCGGGGTCACTCATGATGATTGTCAGCCCTCACCCCATCCTTCACTTAACCACAGCCTCCACCAGCTCCACTCCCTCTCCCAGCATAGAGCTACATTTCTTGAGGAGCTTGTCTAGTCTGATATAGTCTATAATAGTCTGCTTATCATCACTTGACTTGTGTGTCGTCTTTGTTGTGATTCATTGAACCAACTTTTTAAAATTCTTATCAAAAAGCTGCTAAATATTTTTAAAGTATTAAAATAGAATTATTCTTTATGTAGAAAATGAAAACTACACCTGTTATGTGCACACAAATGTGCAAACATTGGAGTTATAATTTAAGGAGCAGTTTAAAAACAATTGTATAACAGTATAAGGTTTTCAGAAATCGTCATAAGATGTGTAATGTAGTAAAGTGGATACAATAATTTATTTTTATTGGAGTTGTATCAAATTAGTGGTAGGTGGGCCAGGTAAAGTACTCAGCCTGCATGTTGTACCTGAGTAAATGTACGTAATAACCTTATGGGAGGCATGTTTGTGTGACTAGAAAAGCCTCTGTTTTATTAATTCATTGTTCAATTGACTGAGAAGCTTCTATGCAAAAAATAAAACACTCGAAAGACAGCCAAACTCAAAATCTTTATTACAAGTCTTGCAAAAAATAAAAACAATCACAAACACATTGCTGCTTCTTTGTCGGCTGGCTATATCTGGTTTAATCAGCCAGGCTGCCAGGAGGGAGGCCAGGTCTTCCCACTGAGAAAACAAAAACATAGAGGAAGGAAAAACATGAATTCTTAGTAATGCACTGAGGCTGTTGTGCTAAGCATTATACAGTATGTGCATATATCATATGTTTTAGGACAGTTTAGTCCTGCAACATAGAAGTTCGGTTGGACATTCCTGCTGACAAATACACAGACAAAACAAGACAGAGAAACACAGTGCAATGATAACAATCCCTTCTTTGTGAAATCAACTACTCAAACATGGAAAATATACATGACTCAGTTTGATCGATTTTGGGAAATAAGGTTGTGTAAATAAGTTATTCCTTCGCCAAATTTGATTTAAACCGTTTATTTCAGTTTATGGTAGCTGTAGTTACTGACTTTGTGCATATCAATCATTTCTTTGAATGTTTTTTGGGGGGGTCTTCACATTCAAATATTACCCAGCTTGAATTGACCTACATCTCAGAGTCAATTATTGCACTTGTATCATTATGTGTTGTTATTACTGTTGTGTAACAGTATGTCATTATCTGTTGCTATGTCACGGCTGTTGTCTGTCCTGTGATCTTGTCCCTCTACAAAATTGTACTTTCCATGAAGACAAATTATAAATCAATAATATAAATCAAATCAAATCAATCAATCAATCCAACTTCTGTTATTTTTGTCTATTTATGTCTGTGTACATGGATCAGACTTTAACCTGTGTGTCTGACAATAAAAAAACTGGCACATTTCTGACAATGGACAAAAGTGTCCATGTCAAATATAAAGGTTAATGTATGTTAAAGCAGCTGTACTGTAATAGTTACTGCACAAAATGTTTCAGCTTAACTATATACATTTCAGAAATCAACATGAAGCTTAAACATGTATAAAGAAAGGATGGTCTTCATTATCCATGATGTGAATGGCCATACTGGAACATAAGTCCAATAGCCTAACATTGGAGATTATTATCTCAATTATCAGGATTGAGAAGCAACAGCCAAATTATGTTTTTTAAAATTTTTGTTTTTTAAACATATTATGAACCTATTCAAATAGTTGTTCAGTGTTTTTAAATCGGCTTAACATATCTGAAATAAAGTTATATCTCAATGCCAAGTAGATTAAAATATGCTTTGTCTGTGAATAATTAAATCAGAGCTCTATTGATGTTGTTTTTTTACTGACAGATTTAACCAGATGAAACCAGTAACTCTACAGTTTTATCTGAGGGTTTTCTGAAGTTCCTTCCTGAAACTGACCCATAAATCCTGACAAATGAAAAAAGAAATTAAATTTTTATAGTTACTCTCTTCCTTAACAAGTTACCGCTCCCAAGAAAACAATATCCCAACATTTTTTTAAATAATTAAAAATTGCAATATAAATCGATGTAGATGTACTATTGATAGCCTAAAGCTAATTAACTTACCATAAGGTGCAGGGCTGCCAATCATAAAGGTGCTCTGTCCTCCCCTGTTTCAAGCAAACAAAAACAAAGTACACCTACTGTAAATGTCCATTCTTTTTTTTTTTTTATTCACAGTAAATAGGATCGTTATTGTGCTTATATAGTTAGTATAATTTGAATAGTGGTAACATAATGGTAACATAATTTACTGACAATGCAGGCTAAAATCCCATTAGTATGATGTACACAATTGCAATAAGGTTAAATTCTAAATAAATAGATACATTAGTTCAGAAATTTCTTCCACCAGTTCTATAATGTCATCTAGTGTATTTGGGGGTCTTAAAGGTTAACCTTTCTTTTCCTTGTCTTCAGGATTCCTTGGACTGGGAAGTTTTCCAGCTGGTTGTGGGGGCAGTCTGTAATTGAAAGGAATATATAATTTCCACAAATGTGCAGAAATATGTATTTGTGTTATTTTAACAAGACATGGACTTGCATGCATCTTTCTCACTGTGTGACATCATTTGGCTTTTCCTCTAGAGACTAGACAATCCCGAGTGTGATGGTGTGTAACAGTTTTCTTTTTAAATTATTGCACTCTCTGTCATTGCTTCTGGAATGTACTGATTACACCTTATATTGCTTGCTTCCGTGAGAATATATTCATATCCTATTTTTCTTATAATGGTAGTTGGGCTTTGCAGTTTTACATTCCACAAATCTATGATGAGCAGAGAGCAAATCGAAATATCATACATAATGATGATTGTGGCAAGGTGCAGAGGACCTGGGCATACTTCAAACCCCAGACTCTTGGATTATGGTCATGTGCGCTAACTATTTGGCCAAAGGGATATCCCCTTGTCCAAGTAAACAAGGCACATGATCAATTGGAGGCAAAGTTACAGGAACCCCGTACTGTCACATATAGATTAACAGACAATGTACAGACAGGTTATTCTGTTGTCTCTTCGTTGTAACAAACGTACAATTTGAATAAGAGAGGGGTACATGAACAAACATGGATATCATCTATTCAACTCATCTCAGTGCATCAGAGTCAGACTAAATCAACACTGTTTTAAAAGTTAACTAAAATCATATGGACTTTGTGATAATTATGTGGGATAAAAATGTCAGAAGGGTATAAGACCATAAGCCATCATTATTCGTTATTATTATTATTATAATCAAGTCATTAAACTTGACATACCTTTCATTTTCTTCTTTCTTTTATCTGGTGGTGGTGGTGGGATGGATGGAGTTGTCTGTGGTGGTGGTGGTGGTGGGATGGATGGAGTTGTCTGTGGTGGTGGTGGTGGTGGTGGTGGTGGTGGTGGTGGTGGTGGGATGGATGGAGTTGTCTGTGGTGATGCGTGGACAGATGCAGTTGGCTGAGGTGGTGGCGGGTCCTCTCTCTCTGGAACGGGGTCACATGGCATCAAGTTCAAGATGAGAACTTCTTCTTGGTCCTGGGGCGTTGACATTGTAGAGGGGTCTTCAGTACTCCAACCTATATGGACATGAAGGAATACATGAAATTTAAGTAAGGGATAATGTATAGTTGGGGGTTGTCAGACTAAATCAACACTGTTTTGAAAGTTAACTAAAATCATATGGACTTTGTGATAATTATGTGGGATAAAAATGTCAGAAGGGTATAAGACAATAAGCCATCATTATTCATTATTATTATTATTATTATAATTATAATCAAGTCATTAAACTTGACATACCTTTCATTTTCTTCTTTCTTTTATCTGGTAGTGGTGGTGGGATGGATGGAGTTGTCTGTGGTGGTGGTGGTGGTGGTGGTGGTGGTGGTGGGATGGATGGAGTTGTCTGTGGTGATGCGTGGACAGATGCAGTTGGCTGAGGTGGTGGCGGGTCCTCTCCCTCTGGAACGGGGTCACATAGCGCCAAGTTCAAGATGAAAACTTCTTCTTGGTCCTGGGGCGTTGGCATTGTAGAGGGGTCTTCAGTACTCCAACCTATATGGACATGAAGGAATACATGAAATATAAGTAAGGGATAATGTATATTTTGGCGGTTGTCATGGAGAAATAAACCCTGAAAGTATGTATTGAATCCCTACGCGAATCGGAGGAGCTTCGTACATCCTGAGGAGGTTTATTCCTTGATAATAACAGACCAACTATACAATATCCCGCTTATTACATGGCTTACGAGTGAAATAATTTGAAATAATGTTCTGAACAATGATCAAAATACAACTTAAAAACACAACATAAACAAGGTATTACAGGGTGCGTTTGTGTCACCGACTCGCAGTGCCACCGATACCAGCAAAGAGCTGTGACACCGGGGTCAGAGTATCTGAAAATGCAGGTTTGGTTTTCAGCCATGATGTGGAAGGAGTCTCTCCTATTTTTATAATCATATCTGTCAAAAACAAGGAGTTACGGGTTACAGGGTGCGTCTGTTTGCATGTATGTTGGTCGCCACCGAGAGCAGCTTTGACACTGGGTCAGAGGCTCTGATCATGCAGGTTTATTTTCCAGTAGTGTGGCAGGAGCCTCTACCCTCCATGTAACAAGTTAAAAGTCATTTACGGTATCTAACCTCACAGTTAGTCCGAGGCTGTTTAAGGATGGATAAAAATGAAGCATAAGGTACATATTCTGCATAATTTCTCGTTCCTGTGCTCCTCTGACCTTAATGGCATCCCTATTAACAGGCTTGACAACAGAGCAGCGGAACAGTGGTGTTCTGTCAAGAAATAAACCCAGCAGAATATTGGTGATTGACCAATCAGTATTGAGTTGAGTATTCAGGAGAGCCATGTAATAAATACAAATAAATAAATTGAATAATACATGGAATTAATGTAAATACAAATAAAGTTTGACAGCAGAATTCAGCAATATTTCAAGTCACATCAATATGCCCAACCCAATTAATCACAGTTTATCCCAGGTCTCCTGCACTTTTTCATATGAGATGAAAGATCTAAGATACTAAAAGAAATTGATAAAATGTTTTTTTGTTGACATTGCTGGGAGGTTACTGGACTGAAGCACTCATGGAGGACATGTAAATTTGCCTAATTCTGTGTCTTGTGTGACCAGCAGACTGTGGACATGGACTACTGGAACCATGTCCTGTGGTTTGATGAGACCAAGTCAAACTTTTTTGGTTAGGACAGGGACAAGTGTGTCTTGCCTACGGTCAAGCGTGGTGGTTGGAGTGTCATGGTTTGGGGCTGCATGAGTTCTGCCAGCACTGGGGAGCTACAGATCACAGAGGAAAGCATGAACGCCAATATGTACTGTGACATACTGAAGCAGAGCATGCTCCCCTCCCCTCAGAAACTGGGCCCAGGGCAGTAGTCCAACAAGGTTACAACCCCAAACACACCTCCAAGACCACTACTGCCTTGCTAAAGACACTGAGGGTGAAGGTGATGGACTGTCCAACATGTCTCCAGACCTAAACCCTACTGATCATCTGTGGGACATCCTCAAATGGAAGGTGGAAGAGCAACAGGTGTCTAACCTCCACCAGCTCCATGATGTGGTCATGGGGGGGTGGAAGAGGTTTCCAGGGGCAACCTATGGAACTCAAGTGAACTCCATGCCCAAGACAGTTAAAAATAGTAGCCATACAAAAAAATGACACTTTGGGCATGATTTGGACATTTTCACTCAGGGATGTACTGTACTCACTTTTGTTGACAGTTTTTTAGACATTAATGGCTGTGTGTCGAGTTGTTTTGACAGGACAGCAAATTTACACTGTTAGACAAGCTGTACACTGACTACTTTACATTGTATAAAAGTGTCAAGTCTTTAGAGTTGTCCCGTGAAAAGATATAATGAAATATTTGCTAAAATGCGAGGGGTGTAGTCACTTTTGTGAGATACTGTAAATGGTGTCATGTAATACAGTACGTGCTGTACAATCTCACCTTCAAGCATCAAAGCAAAGATTTCCTCAATATTCTGGAGGCAGGTCTTTGCTCCTGTGCTCAGCTGCACCTTCTGGGGCATCATTACTGATGTAGATTTTTGCTTCGCAATCAGCAGCAGAGGCTTTAGGCCCAGGGTGTGCAACTTCTCAAGCTGGAAAACAATTTGTTGAGAAGAAAAGAGATCAATCCATACCCAAACTGTATTTTACAGATATCTTTCTTTTAATTCTTATAAGTTTTGGTGGATAAATGTGAGATTTTAATCCAAGTCTTGGGCCGAATAGGTCTGTTTGAAAAAAAAACAAAAAAAACAACAACAGATTTTCATTATGGTAACGTTACAGTAATAGACTGGATGTGAAGCAATGAATACCAGTTCCTTCATTTCTCTATGTCAAAGCAATAAAGAAAAGATTTTTACACTATTGGTCAATGAGTATGTTGTGTACACTAAATACCAAAATGGCTGTGTCATCGTCGATGATATGTGACTTCAGGTTGTTTTTTGTCACTGACGCACACCAGTCACTGGCCTTGTTCTGGAACTTCTCCAGCTTTTTTTTCTGCCTTACTTTTTGTGGTTGCGGGGCTTTGCATAAATTGCAAACCTTGCAACCATTATATATTTTTTGGCCACAGTTAGGGCAGGTCTTTTTTAACGACCCCCCAGGCATTGCCAAAAGGACAAAAACACAAAAACTAACACGAACTATAAACAAACAAACAAACAAAAAAATGAATACAATACAATACAGACACAAGATGGCGTTAATACAAACAATACAGAAAGGCTCTTAAAAGTGCCGTTGGTTACCTGTGTGTGTGTGTGTGTGTGTGTGTGTGTTTGTTGTGTTTGTCAATGGAAATGTGGAAATGTTGCAATGAAGCTGCAAAAAAGAGAGAGAGAAAACAGTATTAGAGAGGTTTGCAAATAAGGGATCATTCATCATTTTCCCAAATGTATTTTAAAAACAAAACAATCCTTAGGCTACTGTATTCATCAGACAGCATACGGTATTCACACTGAGAAAAGCAAGTAGCTGTAGTTATTTATTTCCTCATTGTAATCTCTTCTCTTTTTTATTTGTGACTTTGAGCAACCTCTCTACAGTGTCATGAATGGAAAATTGGGTGAGTCCCCCGCTAACTAATCAAATCCAGTGGAAAGAATCATCTACATCTAAACTGCCCTGTTATAGATCTACATTTTTTGCAAATTACCCTACATCATTATGTTTGAGGGAAGTCTGCTCTTCTCTGCTTCTGCTGCAGTGTAATATCACATCCATACCTTGCTGTAGAAAATACTTGTATTTTTTTTTTTTAAATATCCCCTCATGTGCCAGGGAATTTTCTCTTTTTTAATGTAATGGGCAGTAGGTAGGCTGTTGTTGTTTTGAGGCCAAACGTGAAGTTTTATGAATCAACCTGAAGATGGCGACATTCTGAATACTGGCCCTTGATGCATTCATGGACACTCGGGAATAGCATATTCTATTTACTTTTAGTCCGTATAATAAACGGTTCAGTAAAATAAATGATGCTTTAAAAATTCTGTCACGGCGTTTTATTAACGATACGTCAGTTTATGAATGGTAACGTCAATGAAACCCATCCACGGCGGCGAAGTTACTGTAAACTTCTAAGATTTGCATTGTAAATCATATTAACAAACTCAAACTGAGCTCCACAGTTAAAACGCTACAACCACTTTGCTAAAACTGAAGAAATACATTTATATAAGTGTGTTTTGAACAAATAAACAACTCTTAGGCACCTTATTTGGCGGGATACCTACTTACTGTGGCCGAGTGGAGAGTGAAAAGGCTGGATGGCGCAAAGCGGAAATCTCCGTTGCCCTAGTAACGGCGAACATTTCAGGTATTAAGAAAAACAAAGGGAATACAGGAAGAAAAAAAAAAGGACGAAAAATAAAAAAGTAAATTAAAAAAAAAGAAATCACACTTCCTGGATCAGTATCCGTGTATCCACCACGACAAGGTTTGCGTGTGTGTGTGTGTGTGTGTGTGTGTGCGGGTGTGTGTGTGTGTGCGTGCGTGTGCGTGTGCGTGCGTGCGTGCGTGCGTGTGTGCGTGCGTGTGTGTGTGTGTGTGTGTGAGTGTGTGTGTGTGTGAGTGTGAGTGTGCGCGCGTGTGTGTGTGTGCGTGCGTGCGTGCGTGTGTGTGTGTGCGTGCGTGTGTGTGTGTTTCCTTTGGGGGATACGCCGGCGTTACCAAGGCGACAGGTAACGCCGGTGTTTTTCAGATTTAAAAAAAGAAAAGAAAATTTCACTCATTGAATTCAAAATGAAAATTCAATGTGGAAAACAAAAAGGACATTTTAGTTACTAAGAAAATATGATGAAAGCTCAATTTGTTTTATTTGTATTTGCTGGTCACAGATAAACATGAGGATTATGGGTAATGTAGTGCTTCTCCGTGATATGACATTGACAATAAAATGTGTTTTCTTAAAATGAAGTTGATATTACACGGGGCTTTTGGACTCGAAAGAAGCACATACCATCGTTACACAGTCTGTCTTGGATGGTTACAGCGTTATGGCTAATAATCCGATCTTTTTTAACAATATCAATTAGTCTACATTTGCACTTCCGGGATCTGAAACACCACCCACAGCGTGACGTCTTTGAAGCTGAAAATGCGTGCATCCACCACGACACGGTTTGCGTGGCCATCTCACGGAATTTGGACTCATTGGCTTTCAGTGGAGACTGTGTCCGTGCTCCTTTACACGTAATTTTAACACATTACGTGAAAGGAGCACGGAATCTGGTACTAGGTGTTCGTGGTCATTTCACGCATTTCTGTGAGATCAGGTTGCCACACACACGCACACAACGTTACATCACAGGATAAACTTTATTGTAAACACAACTAATCCACATCCAAATTATTTCAAAACCAAACAAAAATGGAGAGATTTATAGTGAGGACCAACAAGGCAACCGACGCACCACCAGCTGCAAAAAAGCTTTGAAGGTACGATGAAGCATACCTGCAGTTTGGGTTTACAGTCACGGCTGATCTGAGACCTCAGTGTGTCGTGTGTGCGGAGGTGCTGGCAAACGACAGCATGAAGCCCTGCAAATTAAAAAGGCACCTCGAAACAAAGCATGCTGGCATTAAGGACAAACCAGCTGAATATTTTAAAAGAAAGCTTGATGGCCTCCATCAGCAACAGGGGGGTCCGCCCTTTATTACGACAGCCCGTTATTACGACAACCCTCCATTACGACATCCCGTCATTACGACATGCCTCTATTTAGACATGCCCCTAATCCGATCTTTTTTGGTACCGCTATTACGACAATTTGGTACCGCTATTACGACAATTAGGCCTACTACAATTTGGTACCGCTATTACGACAATTAGGCCTACTTTTCATAGAAAGTGCAATAGAATAATAATAATAGTTATTAATATGACAATTAGGCCTACTTTTCATAGAAAGTGCAATAGAATAATATTAATAGTTATTAATATAGAATAAATGTAGGCCTACCTCTATCATCCCGCCCGCATCCGATCTTTTTTGGTACCGCTATTACGACAATTAGGCCTACTTTTCATAGAAAGTGCAATAGAATAATAATAATAATAGTTATTAATATAGAATAAATGTAGGCCTACCTCTATCATCCCGCCCGCACCCGCAATGAGCTTCCATTTGCATCGCGAGTGCAGACCTCTACTCCAAACAATGTTTTTCACAATAATTGATATCAGCACACATTTCAGTCAAAAACTAGGTGATTTTGAAGCGGCCATGTGAATAAATGTTAGGCCTACACATTATGTAAAAGACAGGGAGCTCTCCTCATTTTTATTCAGCTCTCAGGGGGAAAAGGTTGAAACTCCATGCATCAAACAAACTCTGTGCGTGCAGGCCAGCAGTCTACTTAAAAATATATAAGAAGAAGCACGAATAAAGCTCTAGGACCTGAAATTTGGACTTGTTCGTTAGAAATCAATTTAATTAGAATTATGGACTGCCTTTGAATGAAGTTTAATCGGACTTTAAGTTGATTGAACAAAGTTTCAAGGTGTAGGCCTACCTTTTTTGCGCTGTGGAAGCCTAATTTAAGAACGGCGAAATAATATTTTTTGAAAAGGATACTCTGATTTTGTTATGAAGATTGTTGCTTTTGGATTTGATATGGATAGGCTAGTCCTATATATTACCAACTAGGGGCAGCCTCGAAGTTGGATGATTGGCTCTTTTTAGAAATTGTTTTCCCATGTATTTGTCCACACCCATGCATAAGCTGCGTGTATGCTAAGTCCAGAACATATGGGTATAATCACATTAATTAATTAATTTAAAGTACAATGATAATGACAAATATTAATGGCCTCATGTCGGAATGGCAGGACGTTTGAAAAAAAGTAAAGTGCCGCTACTCAGACAATGGGGAAAAAAAATTGTCGCAGTAGTGGGACGCTTGGAAATAATATTAATGCCGCCACTCCGACCACTAGACGTCAATGTCTAAGTAGCGGCATGTCGGAATAGCGGCATGTAACCAGCAACAGGCAACCATTTCAGTGCACAGCACTGTGTCTAAACAGTGTTTGGAGGCATCATATGTAGTGGCCAAAAGAATAGCTAAACTGGGTAAACCGCATACAATTGCCGAGACTCTCGTTTTGCCGGCCGCGCAAGACATGTGCAGAATAATGATCGGAGACAGTGCAGCAGCCAAACTCGGTACAGTACCACTGTCCAATGACACAGTCGCTAGGAGAATTTCAGACATGTCTAATGATATCAGAGAGCAACTGATAGAGTTAATAAAAAAGAGTCCTTACTACGCGCTGCAGCTGGACGAATCCACTGATATTGCTGGGCAGGCACAGCTCCTCACCTATGTCAGGTATCTGCGGGACAAGGCGATTGAGGAGGATGTCCTGTTTTGCCGGCCTCTTCAGACGCACACTACAGGAGAAGCCATCTTCAATGTCCTTGATATTTTTATCTGTGAAAATGGTTTGGCTTGGGACCGATGCGTTGGCCTATGCACGGATGGTGGCGCGGCAATGACGGGCCGTGAGCGCGGTCTAGCTGCTCGCGTTCAGCAAGTAGCTCCACTTGTGAAATGGACACATTGCATGGTCCATCGCGAAGCACTAGCTGCTAAAAAAATGCCGGTTTTCTTTGACTCTGTGCTGAACCAAGCCGTGAAAATGATAAATCTCATTAAATCACGGCCGCTAAACTCTCGCTTGTTTGGGGTCCTCTGCCAGGAGATGGGGGTCAGGGCACGAACAGCTGCTTTTGCACACTGAAGTTCGCTGGCTCTCCAGGGGGACGGGTGTTACAGCGGTTGTATGAGCTGCGAGAGGAGGTGAAGTGTTTTTTGACAGAAGTCAAATCAGATCTGGCGAAGCATCTGGATGACACTATGTGGCTTGCGTCTCTGTCCTATTTGGTTGATATATATGACCGCTTGAATGGCCTCAACCTGTCTTTGCAAGGCCGCAAAACTAATATTTTGCTCCTGTCAGACAGAGTGGACGCCTTCACAAAAAAACTTGACCTCTGGCATGGCCGCATCAGTCGAGGGAATTGCGACATGTTCCAGCCTTGCAGACTTTATCACTGATGCAGGCACGTCACACGATTTCTCCTCTCTATTCCAATCAGCGTCTGAGCACCTGTCAGAAATGAAAAAACAATTTGCGACATATTTTAAAGAGGATTAACGCTCTTTTGCGTGGGTTCGAGATCCATTCGTGTGCACAGCAAACGAGCTGTCAATCGATATGCAGGAACAGCTTATTGAGCTGAAGAGTGACAGTAGGCTGAAGGAACTCTTTACCTCCTGCCCTCTTTCGTCATTCTGGGCAGCATTGATGCGGGAATACCCTCAAATCTGTGACGTCGCCTTTAAGATTCTCCTCCCTTTCACGTCGACATATTTGTGTGAGGCAGGATTCTCAAAAATGACTGCACTCAAAACGAAATACCGCAATCGTGCACAAATAGAGAATGATTTGCGGCTATGTTTATCAGACATTGAGCCAAGAATTGACGATCTTTGCAAGGCAAAGCAGACTCAGGTCTCACATTAACATCGCCTACCTGGGCACGCGGATAGCTCAGTGGGTGGAGCTAGCGACCCATGTATAGAGGCTGAGGCCTTGCTGCGTGTCATCCCCTCTCTCTGCCACCCTTTCCTGTCTGTCTTCAGCTGTCACTATAATAAAGCCAATAAAAGCTAAAAAATATATACTTTAAAAAAAACATTGCCTACCTGCAAGCTTCTGTAAAAAATGCAGATGATATGCCTACTATTAGGCCTACTAATAATAACAATAATAAAGCATAAATTCATATCAGAGGTCTGGTGCCAATTCCCAATTATAGCAATAGCCTAGTAATGATAATAGGCCTACTTACCGCTACTACTACTACTACTACTACTACTAATAATAATAATAATAATAATAATAGTAGTAGTGTGGGCCTAAAAATAATAGCCTAGCCTAGGGCTATCTGTCTATCTATCTATCTATGCAAGGTGGTGTAGTGGGGGTGGTGCCGGAAAAGTGGAGGGAGGGCCCCAACTGCAATGAACCAGTGTTGGGGGGCCCCAGCTTCCAAAAGGTTGAGAACCCCTGCTTTACAGAATACATTTCAATAAGGTTAATCGAAAACCAAAACAGGGTAAAAAATAAATACCTGCCACCAGCCAATGATGGAAAGATTTGACCGTTATAGGACAGCTCTCATTGACAATCAGCCAAATCTGGTAAACCTACTTAGACCCAAGATAATTGTGAGGGCGTCGCTTCCAGACCTATGTCGAGTGTTCAAGACTGCCTTGTATAGCTGCTAGGCTGAGCTCTTTTTGAGCTTGTCTTGGACATGTGACCATCTCTAAAAGCCTGCATCTTCTGGCTCGTTGGTCTATGGAAAGATTTGACCATTATAGGACAGCTCTCATTGACAATCAGCCAAATCTGGTAAACCTACTTAGACCCAAGTCCACCAGAAGTGTATGGGCATGGGCTCTAGAGCTCGGTCGAACCTTCGAGACTGCCTGTATAGGTGCTCGTCTGAGCTCTTTTTGAGGTTGTCGTGGACATGGGACCATCTTTGAAGATCTGCATCGTGTGGCTCGTTGGTCTAGGGGCTATGATTCTCGCGTAGGGTGCGAGAGGTCCCGGGTTCAAATCCCGGACGAGCCCTTTCCCTTACCTTGCATAGTCGCTCTGTTCAACTACTCAATAAATCAAGGTAGTACTAGGTGAAACTGTTCAAAAGGGCAATTCCGACTTTTATAACTCTTAGCTTTTTGAGAATCAGCCAAATCTGGCAAAACCTACATAGACCCATGTCCAAGAAAATTTTGTGGGCGTCGTTTCCAGAGCTCTGTCCAGTTTTCAAGACTACCTGTATAGGTGCTAGGCTGAGCTCTTTTTGAGCTTGTCCTTGGACATGTGACCATCTCTAAAACACTGCATCTTCTGGCTCGTTGGTCTAGGGGTATGATTCTCGCTTTGGGTGCGTGAGGTCCCGGGTTCAAATCCCGGATGAGCCCTCTCTCATTCCTTGCATAGTCGCTCAGATCTACTACTCAATAAAGCAAGGTGGTACAAGGTGAATTCCTGTTCACAAGGGCTTTCACACCTTTTTGGGACTCTTGCAGAATACATTTCAGTAAAGGTAATGGAAAAACCACAGCAGGGTCAAAAATGAACACCAGCCACCAGCCAATGATGGAAAGATTTGACCATTACAGGGACAGCTCTCATTGAACAATCAGCCAAATCTGGTAAACCTACTTAGACCCATGTCCAACATAAGTGCATGGGCATGGGCTCTAGAGCTCGGTCGAGCCTTCGAGACTGCCTGTATAGGTGCTCGTCTGATCTCTTTTTGAGCTTGTCGTGGACATGGGACCATCTTTGAAGTTCTGCATCATGTGGCTCGTTGGTCTAGAGGTATGATTCTCGCTTCGGGTGTGGGGAGGTCCCGGGTTCAAATCTCGGACGAGCCCTCTCCCTCGTCCAAAGATGTGGTTACAGGACAACCGCTCCATACAGGAACATAGTACAAGGTGAAACTGTGTTCACAAGGTTATTTCCTGCCTATTACAACTCTTTACAGAATACATTTCAGTAAGGTAAATCGGAAACTAAAACAGCGTCAACAATAAACACCTGCCACCAGCCAATGATGGAAAGACATGTCCCATTATAGGACATGTCTCATTGAGAATCAGCCAGATCTGGTAAACCTACTTAGACCCAAGATAATTGGAGGAGCCCTCTCCCTTTCCTTGCATAGTCGCTCAGATCAACTACTCAATAAAGCAAGGTAGTACTAGGTGAATCCGTGGTCACAAGGGCATTTACAGCTTTTTGAACTCTTAGCTTTTTGAGAATCAGCCAAATCTGGTAAACCTACTTAGACCCATGTCCAAGAACATTTTTGTGGGCGCGTCGCTTCCAGAGCTCTGTCCAGTGTTCAAGACTACCTGTATAGGTGCTAGGCTGAGGTCTTCTTGAGCTTGTCATGGACATGTGACCATCTCTAAAAATCTGCATCTTCTGGCTCGTTGGTCTAGGGGTATGATTCTCGCTTAGGGTGCGAGAGGTCCCGGGTTCAAATCCCGGACGTGCCCTTTCCCTTACCCTTGCATAGTCTCTCAGTTCAACTACTCAATAAATCAAGGTAGTATTGGTGAAACTGTGTTCAAACGGGCAATTCCTTCTTTTACAACTCTTTACAGAATACATTTCATAAGGTTAATCGAAAACCAAAACAGGGTAAAAAAATAAATACCTGCCACCAGCCAATGATGGAAAGATTTGACCATTATAGGACAGCTCTCATTGACAATCAGCCAAATCTGGTAAACCTACTTAGACCCAAGATAATTGTGAGGGCGTCGCTTCCAGACCTATGTCGAGTGTTCAAGACTGCCTTATATAGCTGCTAGGCTGAGCTCTTTTTGAGCTTGTCTTGGACACGTGACCATCTCTAAAAGTCTGCATCTTCTGGCTCGTTGGTCTAGGGGTATGATTCTCGCTTTGGGTGCGAGAGGTCCCGGGTTCAAATCCCGGATGAGCCCTCTCCCTTTCCTTGCATAGTCGCTCAGATCAACTACTCAATAAAGCAAGGTGGTACAGCTGAATTCCTGTTCACAAGTGCTTTCACACCATTTTGGACTCTTGCAGAATACATTTCAGTAAAGGTAATGGAAAACCACAGCAGGGTCAAAAATAAACACCAGCCACCAGCCAATGATGGAAAGATTTGACCATTACAGGGACAACTCTCATTGACAATCAGCCAAATCTGGTAAACCTACTTAGACCCAAGTCCACCAGAAGTGTATGGGCATGGGCTCTAGAGCTCGGTCGAGCCTTCGAGACTGCCTGTATAGGTGCTCGTCTGAGCTCTTTTTGAGGTTGTCGTGGACATGGGACCATCTTTGAAATTCTGCATCGTGTGGGCTCGTTGGTCTAGGGGTATGATTCTCGCTTAGGGTGCGAGAGGTCCGGGTTCAAATCCCGGATGAGCCCTTTCCCTTACCTTGCATAGTCGCTCTGTTCAACTACTCAATAAATCAAGGTAGTACTAGGTGAAACTGTTCAAAAGGGCAATTCCAACTTTTATAACTCTTAGCTTTTTGAGAATCAGCCAAATCTGGCAAACCTACTTAGACCCATGTCCAAGAAAATTTTGTGGGCGTCGTTTTCCAGAGCTCTGTCCAGTTTCAAGACTACCTGTATAGGTTGCTAGGCTGAGCTCTTTTTGAGCTTGTCTTGGACATGTGACGATCGCTACAAGACTGCATCTTCTGGCTCGTTGGTCTAGTGGTATGATTCTCGCTTTGGGTGCGAGAGGTCCCGGGTTCGAATCCCCGACGACCCCTCTACCTTTCCTTGCAAGTCGCTCAGATCTACTACTCAATAACGCAAGGTGGTACAAGGTGCAATTCCTGTTCACAAGGGCTTTCCACCCTTTTTGGACTCTTGCAGAATACATTTCAGTAAAGGTAATGGCAAAACCACAGCAGGGTCAAAAATGCACACCAGCCCACCAGCCAATGATGGAAAGATTTGACCCATTACAGGACAGCTCTCCATTGACAATCAGCCCCAACATCTGGTAAACCTACTTAGACCCAAGTAATTGTGAGGGTGTTGCTTCACGACCTATGTCGAGTGTTCAAGACTGCCTTGTCTAGCTGCTAGGCTGAGCTTCCTTTTTTGAGCTCTGGTCTTGGACACGTGACCATCTCTAAAAGTCTGCATCTTCTGGCTCGTTGGTCTAGGGGTATGATTCTCGCTTTGGGGTGCGGGAGGTCCGGGTTCAAATCCGGGACGAGCCCTCTCCCTTTCCTTGCCGAGTTGCTCAGATCAACTACTCAATAAAGCAAGGTGGTACAAGGTGAATTCCGGTTCACAGGGCTTTCACACCATTATGGACTCTTGCAGAATACATTTCAGTAAAGGTAATCGGAAAACCACAGCAGGGGTCAAAATAAACACCAGCCACCAGCCAATGATGGAAAGATTTGACCATTACAGGACAGCTCTCATTGACAATCAGCCAAATCTGGTAAACCTACTTAGACCCATGTCCAACATAAGTGTCATGGGCATGGGCTCTAGAGCTCGGTCGAGCCTGCTGTATAGGTGCTCGTCTGATCTCTTTTTGAGCCTTGTCGTGGACATGGGACCATCTTTGAAGTTCTGCATCATGTGGCTCGTTGGTCTAGAGGTATGATTCTCGCTTCGGGTGTGAGAGGTCCCAGGTTCAAATCCTGGACGAGCCCTCTCCCTCGTCCAAAGATGTGGATACAGGACAACCGCTCCATACAGAAACACTAGTACAAGGTGTGAAACTGTGTTCCCAAGGTTATTTCCTGCTATTACACTCTTTACAGAATCACCATTTCAGTAAGGGTAAATCGGAAACTCACAACAGCGTCCAACAAATAAACACCTGCCACCAGCCAATGATGGAAAGACATGTCCCATTATAGGACATGTCTCACTTGAGAATCACGCCAGATCTCCTTCGACCCAAGATAATTGGAGAGCCCTCTCCCTTTCCTTGCATAGTCGCTCCAGATCAAGCTACTCAATAAAGCCAAGGTAGTACTACGGTAAATCCGTGGTCACAAGGGCATTCTACAGCTCTTTGAACCTTTAGCTTTTTGGATCAGCCAAATCTGATAACCCTACTTAGAACCATGTCCCAAGAACATTTTTGTGGCGTCGCTTCCCGCGCTCTGTCCAGTGTTCCAACGACTACCTGTATAGGTTGCTAGGCTGAGGTCTTCTTGAGCTTGTCATGGGACATGTGACCATCCTCTAAAAATCTACATCTTCCGGCTCGTCTGGTCTAGGGGTAGATTCTCGCTTAGGGTGCGAGAGGTCCCGGGTTCAAATCCCGGACGAGCACCCTTTCCTTACCTTGCATCAGTCGCCTCAGTTCAAACTACTCAATAAATCAAGGTAGTATTGGTGAAACTGTGTTCAAAAGGGCAATTCCCTTCTTTTACACTCTTTACAGAATACATTTCAATAAGGTAATCGAAAACCAAAACACGGGTAAAAAATAAATACCTGCCACCAGCCAATGATGGAAAGATTTGACCATTATAGGACAGCTCTCATTGACAATCAGCCAATCTGGTAAACCTACTTAGACCCAAGATACATTGTGAGGGCGTCGCTTCCAGACCTATGTCGAGTGCTCTCAAGACTGCCTTATATAGCCTGCTAGGCTGAGCTCTTCTTTGAGCTTGTCTTGGGACACGTGACCATCTCTAAAGTCTGCACTTCTGGCTCGTTGGTCAAGGGGTATGATTCCCCTCGCTTTGGGTGCTGGAGATCCCGGGTTCACATCCCGGACGAGCCCTCTCCCTTTCCTTGCATGGTCGCTCAGATCATCTACTCAATAAAGCAAGGTGGTACACGCTGAATTCCTGTTCACACGGCTTTCACACCATTTTGGACTCTTGCAGAATACATTTCAGTAAAGGTAATGGAAAACCACAGCAGGTCAAAAATAAACACCAGCCACCAGCCAATGATGGAAAGATTTGACCATTACAGGACAACTCTCATTGACAATCAGCCAAATCTGGTTAACCTACTTAGACCCAAGTCCACCAGAAGTGTATGGGCATGGGCTCTAGAGCTCGGTCGAGCCTTCGAGACTGCCTGTATAGGTGCTCGTCTTGAGCTCTTTTGAGGTTGTCGTGGACATGTGACCATCTTTGAAGTTCTGCCTGTGTGGCTCCGTTGGTCTAGGGGTATGACTCCTCGCTTAGGGTGGGAGAGGGTCCCGGGTTCAAATCCCGGGCCGAGCCCTTTCCCTCACCCTTGCACTCGTCGCTCACGTTCAACCTACTCAATAATTCAAGGTAGTACTAGGTGAAACTGTGTTCAAAAGGGCAATTCCTAACTTTATAACTCTTAGCTCTTTGAGAATCAGCCAAATCTGGCCAACCTACTTAGACCCATGTCCAAGAAAATTTTGTGGGCGTCGCCTCTCCAGAGCTCTGTCCAGTGTTACAAGACTACCTTTATAGGTGCTAGGCTGAGGTCTTCTTGAGCTTGTCATGGACCATGCTGACCATCTCTAATAAATCTGCATCTTCCTGGCTCGTTGGTCTACGGGCGGGGGGTCACTAACAGGCGGACCGCGGTCCGCGGTCGCGGACCCAGACGCCGTCCTATACGGACCCGGACCCTATAGTCAATAAATTATTCAAGTATTTTACATTTTGACGGGGCGCTTCTATTTTGACCGGCGCAGCGTTTCTAGACTTTACGGTACTGGTTTAGCGAATCAGGAAATCCACTGACCAATTGCATTCGTGTTAAGCCATCCCACGTGATGCTACTCAGCCAATCGAATCTGTGCATTCCCGGCGCTGGCTGCCAGACAGTGAGACAGTGAGCGATCATGCGAGAGATGACAGAGAAAGAAGTCAGATAAGAGTGAGTAATACAGCGGGAGAAGAGAGTAATACAGCGGGAGAAGAGTGAGAAAGACAGCGGGAGAAGGCAGATAAGACAGCGGGAGAAGAGAGTAATACAGCGGGAGAAGCGGGAGAAAGACAGCGGGAGAAGAGAGAGAAAGACAGCGGGAGAAGGCAGATAAGACAGCGGGAGAAGAGAGTAATACAGCGGGAGAAGAGTGAGTAATACAGCGGGAGAAGAGCGAGAAAGACAGCGGGAGAAGAGTGAGTAATACAGCGGGAGAAGCGGGAGAAGAGAGTAATACAGCGGGAGAAGAGTGAGTAATACAGCGGGAGAAGCGGGAGAAGAGAGTAATACAGCGGGAGAAGAGTGAGTAATACAGCGGGAGAAGAGAGTAATACAGCGGGAGAAGAGTGAGTAATACAGCGGGAGAAGAGAGTAATACAGCGGGAGAAGAGTGAGTAATACAGCGGGAGAAGAGTGAGAAAGACAGCGGGAGAAGAGTGAGAAAGACAGCGGGAGAAGAGAGTAATACAGCGGGAGAAGAGTGAGAAAGACAGCGGGAGAAGAGAGTAATACAGCGGGAGAAGAGTGAGTAATACAGCGAGACAGAAAAGAGACAGAGTGAGCCGGAGAACTACACATGGCGCTCTCTAAGAAGAGAAAAGTGGACAGCAAAAACAGAGCTTTCAACCCAGAATGGACAGACTCTTTCATGTTCATTCTTCCCACTGGAAACACAAAACCAGTCTGTCTCATATGCTCAGAGACAGTGGCACTCATAAAAAGTGCCAACGTGAAACGCCACTATGAGACAAAGCACAAAGTTTTCCACCAAACATACCCACTCAAGTCTGAACTGCGGTCACAGAAAATAAGCAGCCTCAGAGCCCAATATGAACAATCCACCCGGATCCTGACCCATTCATTCACTGCCCAACAACGTGCTAATGAATGTTCCCTCAGAGTCACTTGGATTTTGGGTCAACACAAAAAGCCATTTACTGATGGAGGGGTTGTCAAGGAGTGCATGAGTGCAGTAGCTGAAACTTTACTTGAGGGGAAACAGAAAGAAGAGCTTTGTGACAAAATAAAGCAAATACCCATGTCAGCATCATCAGCCACAAAGAAAAGTGAAATGTTAACCCAGGATGTGCTGGCCCAGCTGGATGAAGCCATTCATAAGGTACCATGTGTAGGCTTAGCTGTAGATGAGTCCACTGATGTGTCTGACAATGCTCAGCTGTTAGTTTATGTAAGGTTCTTCAACCAAGAAAAGAAAGAGTTCTGTGAAGATGTGTTAGGTGCTAACTCCCCTAAGACAACGTACCAGAGGAGAGGCCAACTACCTGGCCATTTGGGATAGTTAACACAGCGAGGAATAGAGCCAAAACAAGTGGTTTCAATAACCACAGATGGAGCCCCTGCCATGATAGGGAGGAGAGAAAGGAGCTGTGGCAAGAATGAAAGAGGGGACAAACCTGCGCTCATCACTTACCACTGATACTACATCAATCTGTCCTGTGCTCCCCACCCTGTCAGAAGAGCATGCTGAAGTGATGAACACACTGCTGCAGATGCTCAATTTTCTCAGGGCATCCTCTTCCTATCGACGCATCGCATGCTCCGGGAATTCCTCAGAGAAGTTGATGCACACGCTGATGATCTGTTGCTGCACAACAACGTGAGATGGCTAACGCAAAGGCAGGGTGTTAGAGCGCTTTTGGTCCATCAGAAGGGAAGTCGCAGCTTTCATGGGAAGAGCTGAGAAGTCAGAAGGCAAACAGAGTTTTCTCTCTTTTTAAAGGATGAGAAAAGGATGGATAATGTGGCCTTTTTTGTTGATATCACTTCACACCTTAATGAACTTAATTTGAAGCTACAGGGTAAGGACAATACAATTTGTGAACTGATGACAGCTGTCCGCTCCTTTCAGAGGAAACTTGAAGTGTTCAAGGAAGACCTGCAGGAGACTGTGCACACTTCCCAGCAGTGCAGGATCAGGTTCAGGGACAGAGAGATGTGTCTTCTTTTGGTGACTTTGTTGATAAGCTGATTTTAAACTTCTCCAAACGTTTTGACAGCTTCCGCTTTGGACAGCAGCTCACCTTGTTCATTCAGAACCCATTTCTCATCACAGATGTCAGTGGGTTCTCAAAGGAAGTCACACAGCACTTCAAATGGGCAAATGCTGGGCCTCTCCAGATGCAACTGATTGATCTCCAAGCAGATGTGGCGCTGAAAGAGCAGTTTGGAATAACTGACCCCGCCACTTTCTGGCTCCAAATGGTCTCTGAGACAGCTTTCCCAGGTCTGAGGAAAGTAGCCCTGTACACATTGACCATGTTTGGCTCCACATACAGCTGCGGAGGCAGCTTTCTCTGCAATGAACATTATTAAAAGTAAATATCGATCCAGGCTCACCAATGAGCACCTGCACATGTGCATGAGAATGGCCCTGACCACCATTCCAGCCTAGATTTAAACTCCTGGCAGAAAAGCTAGAGCTCAGTTCTCTCACTGAACAACAGAATGTGGGGGAGTGGATAAAAGAGGGAAAGAAAGAGAAGCTAAAAATGTTCAATTGTTAAAATATGTTGAGATATCTATATATGTTGAGAAAAAGGGGAAACTCAAGCTGCTGCTATACTTTATTTTATTTTTCAATAATGAAGTATATATTTTATCTTTATTTTTAAGATTATTATTATATTTATTTTCACCATTTTGATTTTAAATGCAGCCCTTCTTTTCCCTTGAAAAGATTGGTTTCAGTTGAGTCAGTTGAACCTCCTTAAATAATACATATCTTCACTTATCTGTTATATTAATCTGTATAAAAGTGACAATAAATATTGTCAAATGTTTTTGAATTGTTCTTCCTATATTGATCCTGACAGTCAGTTGTTGATTACATGCAGAACGTTGATACAACTACTAGGCTTCAATACATATCACACTGAATCATAATGCAAGCTTAGACATTTCTGATGTTCCGGACCTTTGCTTGAGGACATTTTCCTCTAACTGGACCTATTTGAATTTTAGTTGAATACCCCTGGTCTAGGGGAATGATTCTCGCTTAGGGTGCGAGAGCTCCCGGGGTTCAAATCCGGACGAGCCCTTTCCCTTACCTTGCATAGTTGCTCAGTTCAACTACTCAGTAAATCAAGGTAGTGGTGAAACTGTGTTCAAAAGGGCAATTCCTACTTTTAAACTCTTTACAGAATACATTTCAATAAGGTCTAATCGAAAACCAAAACAGGGTAAAAAATAAATACTTGCCCACCAGCCAATGATGGAAAGATTTGACCATTATAGGACAGCTCTCATTGACAATCAGCCCAATCTGGTAAACCTACTTAGACCCAAGATAATTGTGGAGGGCGTCGCTTCCCAGACCTATGTCGAGTGGTTCAAGACTGCTTGATAGCTGCGCTAGGCTGAGCTCTTTTTGAGCTTGTCCTTGGACTAGTGACCTACTCTATAAAGGTCTGCAATCTTCTGCTCGTTGGTCTAGGGGTATGATTCTCGCTTTGGGTGAGAGAGGTCCCGGGTTCAAATCCCGGACGAGCCCTCTCCCTTTCCTTGCATAGTCGCTCAGATCAACTACTCAATAAAGCAAGGTGGTACAAGGTGAATTCCTGTTCACAAGGGTATTCACACCATTTTGGACTCTTGCAGAATACATTTCAGTAAAGGTAATGGAAAACCACAGCAGGGTTAAAAATAAACACCAGCCACCAGCCAATGATGGAAAGATTTGACCATTACAGGACAACTCTCATTGACAATCAGCCAAATCTGGTAAACCTACTTAGACCCAAGTCCA